>CM041083.1:1715775-1750435 GCA_023079485.1 Archilochus colubris | reverse complement strand
TCCAGGGAAGGGATTCTGCCCCTGTGCTCAGCTCTGGTGAGGCCACAGCTTGAGTCCTGTGTCCAGTTCTGGGCCCCTCAGCTCAGGAAGGAGATTGAGGTGCTGGAGCAGGTCCAGAGAAGAGCAAGGAGGTTGTGAAGGGATCCAGCACAAGTCCTGTGAGGAAGGGCTGAGGGAGCTGAGGGTGTTGAGGCTGGAGAAGAGGAGGCTCAGGGGAGACCTCATCACTCTCTACAACTCCCTGAAAGGAGGTTGGAGCCAGGGGGGGGTTGGGCTCTTTTCCCAGGCAACTCTCAGCAAGACAAGAGGGCAGGGTCTCAAGTTGTGCCAGGGGAGGTTTAGGTTGGAGATGAGAAAGAATTTCTTTCTGGAGAGGGTGATCAGGCATTGAAATGGGCTGCCCAGGGAAGTAGTGGATTCTCCGTGTCTGGAGATCTTTCCAAAGAGCCTGGATGTGGCACTGAGTGCCATGGGCTGGGAACTGCAGTGGGAGTGGATCAAGGGTTGGACTTGATGATCTCTGAGGTCCCTTCCAACCCAGCCAATTCTATAAAACCTCTATTCTATAATCCTGGGAAGAGTTTAGGTGATGGATCATGTCCAGGCAGCCCAATGCACCTGCCCCTGGCTGCAGCCCACAGAGGGGGATGCCAGAATTTACCAGAACTCCAAAATCTTTCAAGTTTTGGGCACGTGCAGCTGGTGGAAAGCACCAGAACATTAAATCACCTGAATGGGGTCAAAATAAAAAAGTAGCTGGCAAAAGTCACTTACCACAAAACCACTGAACTGCTGACTGGTTTGGGTTGGAAGGGACCTTAAGGATCTCATTCCAAACCCCACAGGCAGTGTGAAACATTCCCACATGGATTCATGGCATGATGCTGAATCAGGAGGATGAGATGTGACCTTTCCAAAGCTTAGGGGACCAGGAAAGAAGAAACCCACAGTTCCTGTACCCTAAAAAAAGCTCCAGAGTGTATCCTGCTGTGCATGTGTGGAATCCAAGGGTAAGGAAAGGGGAAACTGAGTCAGATGGCTGACTTCATCCAATGACCACCAGATGGGGGTCAAAAAGACCCCCAGAGATAAAGTGGACATGTGCATCTGAAGACACAGCTCTTCCAAAATAACCCAGCCTATTCCTAGGATAGTCATGATTATATATTAGAAGAGTTGGACTGGGTGACCTTGAGAGGTCCCTTCCAACCTGAATTATCCTGTGATTCTATGATGCCTCCAACCTGTCCATCCATCCATCCCATCCATGGATTGTTCCATCCCATCCTCAATGTGCCTTTTGCTCCATCCTGGCTGTGGATTTCTCCACCTTGCTTGGATGTTGCTTTATCCCCCTGAGCATCCCTGTGCTGGAGCATCAGCTCCCCACAGCATCTCAGGTGGGGAGCTGAGGGATCAGGAAGGATCTGGGTGCAGGAACAACCCCGGGGGCAACCAAACAACTTTCTCCATTGCACTGGAAAAAGGAGTAGAATTGTGACAGCCTCTTGCAACACCAACCTCAAGGCAAGACCTCGAAGGAAGCAGAGAGGCCTCCTGGGCTTCAGAAGAGCTTTAACTCATCCCCCAGCACCACCTCGTGCTGAAGATTTCAGCCACCTCTGGTGGGGAAAAAAACCTGGGAAGTGGTTGGAGGACTCAAGCACCACTTGGACTTCTTCATGGAAAGCAAGAATTAAAAAAAAAATAAATAAAAAGGGGGGGGATGGTGACTGCAGGGAGGGGAAATCCTGCAAGAAGTCTTGGTTGGCCAACAGAGCTTCTGCAAATGTGGTGGAATTGGAGCTTTCTCCTTCTCCATCCCCTGTGGGCAGCCCCAGCCACCTCACCACTGACTTTTTACAGCCTGGATTTAGTTGGATGGCAGCACCAACCCCCCCATTCCCACCCCCTGGTACAATGTGTCCCCCAGGGTTGTCCTTCAGCCCAGCGAGCTGGATCTCCAGGTTCCTCATCTCCCTGGGATGATCTTCACCTCTTTATTCCCTTCATCATTTTTTATTATTTTTTTTCCCCCCAACCTCTCCCTCCAGCAGGATGCAGCCAGCCCAAGGAGGTGCCCAATGCCCACATCCAGGTGGGCAACACCACTCAGCTCAACACCCTCCTGCGCTACACCTGCAACCCGGGCTACAAGAGGAAAGCTGGGACCTCCAACCTCATCCAGTGTGTCCTCCCCCAGGGCTCCACACAACCAGCCTGGACCCCCCCCAAGCTCCAATGCATCCGTAAGGCCCCTCCTGGGTCCACGGGGATGAGGGATGGAAGCTCCATCAGGGGAGGGGGATGTGGGGTGGGGGCTGCTCTTGATGCTGTCTCCCTGTTGTGTTTTCTTGAAGGAGACCCAAGTTTTCCACCTCAAAACCCCACCCAGGAGCACCCGGAGACACCAAGTGCTGAGGCAACCCAAAAAGGTGAGGAAGGGGCAAATGCAGCCCATGGGGGGAGGGGTGGGGTTGGGGTTGTGGTGACGGTGGGGACATCAAAACCACAGCCATGGTGGTGTGGGAAACAAACTCTGAGCAACCTGGTCCTGTGGGAGGTGTCCCTGGCTGCCCCTCCTCCTGTAAATTCCATCAATCAATTCATCAGGTGAGAGAATGGGTTGGGTTGGGAGGGACCTTAAAGATCATCTCATTCCAAACCCTTTCCATGGGCAGGGACACCTCCCACCAGCCCAGGGTGCTCCAACCCCCATCCAACCTGACCTGAGACACTGCCAGGGATGGGGCAGCCACAGCTTCTGGGGGCAACCTGGGCACCCAGGGGCTCAGCACCCTCACCCCAAAGAGTTTCTCCCTCCCTCCTTCCCCAAGAAATAGAATCCTGGAATGGGTTGGCTTGGAAGAGAACTGAAAGCTCAGCTCATTGCAACCCCCCTGCCATGGGCAGGGACACCTCCCTCCCACATTGCTCCAAGCCCCATCCAACCTGGCTTTGAACACTGCCAGGGATGGGGCAGAGACTCTTTTCCTGGGCAACCTGGTTCTAAAGCTCAGCACCCTCACCCCAAACAAGTTCTCCCTCCCTCCCTGCCTGCCTGCCCAAGATCTCCTCTCCATCTCCCCTCTTGCAGCTGGAAACCCTTCCCCCTCGCAGGGTCCCATCCCTCCAGGCCCTTGTCCCAAGTCCCTCCCCAGCTTTCCTGGAGCCCCTTCAGGCACTGGAAGGTGCTCTAAGGTCTCCCCATTGCAGCCTTCTCTTCTCCAGCCTCAACACCCCCAACTCTCTCAGCCTGGCTCCAGAGCAGAGCTGCTCCAGCCCTCCCAGCAGCTCCAGGGCCTCCTCTGCACTGGCTCCAACAGCTCCGTGTCCTTCTGCTGCTGGGGACCCCAGAGCTGGACACAGCTTTACCCCAGGGGGGGCTCCCCAGAGCGGAGCAGAGGGGGACAATCCCCTCCCTGGCCCTGCTGCTCACACTGCTGGGGATGCAGCCCAGGACATGGGGGGTTTGATTCCTCTGTTGAGCTTCTCCTCACCCCACACCCCCATAATGATAATGATGATAATTGTTGTTATCATCTCAGACTCTTCTAACAGCTCTTCTAAACAAGACCTCTCTGAGAAAAGAGTGAAACCCTGAGAAGAATGAGAACACACACAAGGATCCCAACCAGAAACATTTAGGGCCACAGAGGTGAAAATGCTGAACCAGCTGCAGAGCAGTGAAGGGAGAGCCCAGCCTGGCAAGGGTTTGGTGTTGGGGAGTTTAATCTCCTTCACAGTCTTTAATCTGTGTACTCTGGTTGGGCTGGGACTGGTTGGGCTCACGTGATGAGCAACCAGGAGGTTAGAGTTCACAGCCAGCTTACACAAGGTGTAACTTGGGTTAATGACACTGGGATTTGGGAAAGAAATTGCAGCCCGTGAAGACTTTTCCCTTCTTCTCCAGCCATTCCTTCGTAATTCCTGGAAAACTCATTTGTGGCATCGCTGTTGCTGGGTGAGGAGTTTTAGGAACCTTGTGAAGTTCTGCTCAGCTTGGAGAAGGAGAACCCTGTGGGAGTTTGTATTGGCCAAACTGGAGAATTATGGTGGCCCAAACATGGACATTTTTTACAAAAATCAGAGCTATTGCCTCACCCTTGTCTTGGGGAACCTTTTGGACCCTGCCCCTCAACACACAGCATCAAAGGATCCTTCCCACCTTGTCCTAAATGCACCAAGATAAGGATGGGACCCTTCAGCATCCCTTGAGGTGGGATGTGGGAATAACCAAGAGTTGAGCTTCCCATGGGGCTTGGAACAACCTGGAATAGAGGAAGAGGTCCTTGACCATTCAGAGGAGTTGGGACCAGATGATTTTAAAGCACCCTTCCAACCCAACCCATTCTCTGGCTCTAGGAGCTGACATCTCCAAGGGCTTCACCAACCCCTTCTCCAAGGTAATAATGTAAGAGTGGTCTGTTTTTAATTGAGAAACCATTTTGGGGCTGATCTATCTCCCATCATCTTCCCTTGGGTTGCTTTTGGGAAAGCTGAGTTCTGCTTGTTTCTCCTTGGCTGTAGGATCTCTCTTCCCCCAAGTAACCAACAATAGGATGAGAGGAAATGGGTTTCATTGTGACAGGGGGGGTTTAGGTTGGATATTAGGGACAATTTCTTTACTGAAAGAGTGGTGAGAATTGGGGATGGGCTGCCCAGGGAGGTGGTGGAGTCACCATCCCTGGAGGTGTTGAAGAATCCTTTAGATGTGATGCTTCAGGAGATGCTCAGAGGCTGTGGGAGTTGGACTGTGGTTGGGCTGAGTGATCTTGAAGGTCTTTTCCAACCTTAATGATTCCATGATCCCACGTGGAAGGGCTGTGTGATGAATTATAACTCTTTAACTGGAGATTTTTTTTAGTGGAAAAAGCTGGATTCTAGGTTGGGATTGGAGATCAATCCAGCTTTCTGGAAGAGAAGCAAACAGCTTGTTTCAAGATGTTGGCACATGGGATGAGGAGAAATCTTCTTCCTGGACAAAAATGTTCCTTTGGGCTCACTTCCCAGTTAAGAATAATTAAAACAATGTTTTATCCAGCAAAAAACCCAAAATTCATCTGCTTTTGGTTTTTGGGGGGATGTAGGCAAGAATCCTGTCATTTCTTAGCAGCTCTGCCAGGTGTTCCTGGAGAAGGAGAGAGGAGGAGGAGGGAGGAAGAGGAGGAGGAGGAGAAGGTGAGAGAAGGAGAAGAAGAAGAAGAAGAAGGAGAAGGAGAAGAAGAAGGAGGAGGAGGAAGAGAAAGAGGAGGAGAGAAGGAGGAGAAGGAGAAGGAGGAGGAGGAGGAGGAGGAGGAGGAGGAGGAGGAGGAGGAGGAGGAGGAGGGAGGAGGAGGAGGAGGAGGAGGAGGAGGAGGAGGAGAAGGAGAAGGAGAAGGAGAAAGAGAAGGAGAAGGAGGAGGAGGAGGAGGAGGAGAAGGAGGAGAAGGAGGAGAAGAAGGAGAAGGAGGAGAAGGAGGAGGAGAAGAAGAGGGAGGAGAAGGAGAAGGAGAAGGAGAAGGAGAAGGAGAAGGAGAAGGAGAAGGAGAAGGAGAAGGAGAAGGAGAAGGAGAAGGAGAAGGAGAAGGAGAAGGAGAAGGAGAAGGAGAAGGAGAAGGAGAAGGAGAAGGAGAAGGAGAAGGAGAAGGAGAAGGAGAAGGAGAAGGAGGGAGGAGGGGAGGAGAAGGAGGAGGAGAAGGAGAAGGAGAAGGAGAAGGAGAAGGAGAAGGAGAAGGAGAAGGAGAAGGGAGAAGGAGAAGGAGAAGGAGAAGGAGAAGGAGAAGGAGAAGGGAGAAGGAGAAGGAGAAGGAGAAGGAGAAGGAGAAGGAGAAGGAGAAGGAGAAGGAGAAGGAGAAGGAGAAGGAGAAGGAGAAGGAGAAGGGGGAGGAGAAGGAGAAGGGGGAGGAGAAGGAGAAGGGGGAGGAGAAGGAGAAGGGGGAGGAGAAGGAGGAGGAGATGGGGAGGAGTACAAGGAGGAGGAGGACAAGGAGGAGGAGAAGGAGAAGAAGAAGGAGAAGGAGAAAGACGAGGAGAAGGAGGAGAAGTGATGGGTCTGAGTCCCTGCTGTGCCTGTGACTTCTCTCTTCATGCTTGGAGATCCTAGGAGGCAGGAGTTACTTATACCAGGAAAAAAATACCCACAGCTGTGGTCACTGCTGGAACACAAGGCTGCAAAATTCCCAGCAGGAGGCCAGGATTGCAAATAACACCCCCAGAGGGGAAAAAAAATGAAAAAATGAAAGCAAAAATGAATTCTGCTCCCATTTTTTCCTCCTCTGAAGATGGAGGATGGAAAATCCCCACAGCTCCTTCTGCCCTCGCTTTCTGGGAGCACCTGAACATCCAGCACCTTGGGGTTTATTTCCTTTTTCCTTTAAAGGTAAAAATAATTGTGCAGAAAGTCATTTACACCTGGGTTGGTGTAAATGACACCAGAATGGTCCCTGCCCATGCAGGGGGGGTGGAAGTGGTGATCTTGAAGGTCCCTTCCAACCCAAACTATTCTGTTATTCTGTGATTCTATGGTTCTGTGATTTAATGATTCCATGATTCTGTGATGTAATGATTTTATGATTCTATGATTTTATAATTCTCTGATTCTATGATTTTATGATTCCATAATTCTATGAATCTCTGATTCTCTGATTCTATGAACTCCCTGCCACTGTTGGGAAGTAGGTAGAGAAAATTAAAGTTAAGCCCAGGAGGAAAGGATGGGTGGGGGGAAGGTGTTTCAAGATTTATTTTTTATTTCTCATTAATCTACTCTGACTTGATTGATAATAATTTCTATTTTTTTAATTATTTTTTCCCCAAGTGAAGTCCTTTTTGCCTGTGACATTAAGTGATCTCCCTGCCCTGATTTCCACCCCTGAGCCTTCATTGGTGTAAAAATCATAGAATCATAGAATCATAGAATTAGCCGGGTTGGAAGGGACCTCAGAGATCATCTAGTCCAACCCTTGACCCACCGGAGCAGTTGCTAGACCATGGCACTGAGTGCCACATCCAGTCTTTTTTTAAATGTCTCCAGGGACGGAGAATCCACCACCTCCCCGGGCAGTCCATTCCATAGCCTAATCACCCTCTCCGTGAAGAAATTCTTTCTAATATCCAACCTAAACCTCCCCTGGCACAACCTAAGACTGTGTCCTCTTGTCTTGTTGAAGGGCGTCTGTGAAAAGAGTCCAGTTCCCACCTCGCTACAGCCTCCTTTCAGGTAGTTGTAGACAGCAATGAGGTCTCCCCTGAGCCTCCTCTTCTTCAGGCTGAACAGCCCCAGCTCTCTCAGCCTCTCCTCATAGGGCCTGTGCTCGAGTCCCTTCACCAGCCTGGTTGCCCTCCTTTGGACCTGTTCCAGGACCTCTACATCCTTCTTAAACTGAGGGGCCCAGAACTGGACACAGTACTCGAGGTGTGGCCTAACCAGCGCTGAGTACAGGGGAAGAATCACCTCCCTGGACCTGCTGGTGACGCTGTTTCTGATCCAGCCCAGGATGCCATTGGCCTTCTTGGCCACCTGGGCACACTGCTGGCTCATGTTCAGCTTCCTGGCAATCCAGACTCCCAGGTCCCTTTCTGCCACTCTGTGCCCAGCCTGGAGCTCCCCATGGGGTTGTTGTGGCCAAAGTGCAGGACCCGCACTTGGCCGTGTTGAACCTCATCCCGTTGGGATCAGCCCAACTCTCCAGTCTGTCCAGGTCCCTCTGCAGAGCCCTCCTGCCTTCCAGTTGGTCCACACTTCCTCCCAGCTTGGTGTCATCTGCGAATTTGCTGATGATGGACTCAATCCCTTCGTCTAAGTCGTCGATAAAGATATTGAACAGAACTGGGCCCAACACTGATCCCTGGGGGACACCACTAGTGACCGGCCGCCAACTGGATGCAGCCCCGTTCAGCACCACTCTCTGGGCCCGGCCCTCCAGCCAGTTCCTGACCCAGCACAGGGTGCTCCTGTCCAAGCTGTGGGCTGACAGCTTTTTCAGGAGAATGCTATGGGGGACGGTGTCAAAGGCTTTGCTGAAATCCAGGTAGACCACATCCACCGCCTTCCCCTAAATGAGAGTACAAAGATCAAGCCACAGGGTCTCATCCTGTGGCAGATCCCAAATCTGTTTCCTCTCAAATAATAAGACTTTAGAAACACCTCAGTAGACCTCAAGGAGGTTCTTTTTCCCTCTCTTCCTCCCATACCAGACTATTTATCAGGGTACCACCACCTCTTAGCTTCACTCAGCAGCACATCCCACCAGGACAAGGACTTTGAGCACCCTGGGCTGTCCCTGCCCTTGGAGAGGGCTTGGAATTGGATGATCTTTAAGGTCCATTCCAACCCAAACCATTCCATGATTCCATGACAGTAGTAAAATAGAATCACAGAATAATTGGGGTTGGAAGGGACCTTTTAAGGTCACCCAGTCCAACCCCCTCCAGTCAGATCAGGATGCTCAGAGCTTCCTCAGATATTCCTTGAAGATTTCCAGGGATGAGGCCACAACCACCTCCTTGGCCAACCATTTTTCCACTATTTTCATCATCTTCACTCTCTTTTCAGAGACCAAGAAGCCCCATTTCTTGTTGTCCATGTTTATGCTGCTTGGAAGAGAAAACCAAACAACCCTGATTGCAAAACTCTCATCCAAACAGAGACCACTGGAATTTTATTTTTTTTTTTTTTTCCTAAAGAAGACTCCATGCAGTGACCTGGAAACAAGCAGAGTGTCAGGAGATTTGGACAAATTAATCATTACTCAAATTAATCACACTTCAAGCTCCCTTCATGCAGCTTGTTCTGCTTTTGGATTGCATGGAAAAGCAGGATCAGCACCACTGAGTCTGATTCCTCTGCATTCATTGAGGAGCCCCTTAGGTACCAGAACCTTGGGTACTCAGTACCAGTACCTTAGAACCTTGGTACTAAGGGAGAGCTGGGAGGGTGGGGGGCAAGAGGAAGGGGCCAACCTCTTTTTTGGGGGTGCCCAGGATGAGGAAGAATGGGTTGAAGGGAGAACATGGATCTGGACAGGCTGCAGAGCCTGAGGAACCTCCTGAAGTTCAAGAAGGCTCAAGTGTAGAGTTCTGCATCTGAGGAGGAATAACCCCAACCCCCAGTACAGAGTTGGGGGTGTCCTGCTGGAAAGCAGCTCCCTGGAGAAAGCTCTTGGAGTCCTGGGGGACAGGGAATTCTCCAGGGGTCAGCAATGTGCCCTTGGGGCCAAGAGGACCAATGGTGTCCTGGGGGCATCAGGAAAGTGTGTCCAGCAGATCCAGAGAGGTTCTCCTCCTCCTCCTCTGCTCTGGGGAGACCAGAGCTGGAATCCTGGCTCCAGTTTGGGGCTCCCCAGTTGAGGAGAGACTGGGATCTACTGGAGAGAGGCCAAGGGGGGAGAGGTGGGAGGGTGAGGAAGGGACTTGAGCATCTGTGCTGGGAAGAAAGAGTGAGAGGCCTGGGGCTGTTGAGGCTGGAGAAGAGAAGGCTGAGAGGGGATGTGCTGAATGTCCATCAGTAGCTGAGGGGTGGGGGGCAAGAGGAAGGGGCCAATCTCTTTTTGGGGGTGGGCAGGGAGAGGCCAAGGAAGACTGGGTTGAAGGGAGAAGAGAGGAAGTTGCAGCTGAGCATGAGGAGAAAGTTGTTGAGGGTGAGGCTGAGGGAGCCCTGGCCCAGGCTGCCCAGAGAGGTTGTGGAGTCTCCTTCTCTGGAGCCTTTCCAAACCCCCCTGGCTGTGTTCCTGTGTGGGCTGCCCTGGGGGATCCTGCTGGGGCAGGGGGGTTGCACTGGGGCATCTCCAGACCTCCCTTCCCATCTCTGACATTCTGTGGTTCTATAATTCTAAGGGTCTGGAGCAGAAAGAGGTTCTGGAGAACTTCTGAGGAGGTTGGAGCCAGGAGATTTCCTCCCAAGTAACAAATAATAGAATGAGAGGAAATGGCCTCAGGTTGCTCCTGGGGAGGTTTAGGTTGGAGCTGGGGAACAATTTCTTCTTGGAAAGGGTTCTCAGGGCCTGGCCCAGGCTGCTCAGGGCAGTGGTGAAGTCACCATCCCTGGATATATATGATATATATGATATTTATATATTTTTATATATAGAAAGACATCCTATGTGTTCATGTTATATATTTATATATACTAAGCATGGATACATAACTGGTTTTTTTCCCTGGTCCTGTTACAGACCATTGTTTAATTTCTGTCCCAGGGTACTTTGTGACTTGTTTTGGGTTTTTTTTTGGCTTTTTTCAGCAGCCTTGCAGTCCTTTGCAGCCATCTCAGAGCCCAGCAGGAAAAATTCAGGGATTTTCCCAGTGAGCCTGTGCCAAAACCACTTGTCTCAGACCAGTTACCCTCATAAAGAACTTTTCTCCATTGAAAATGAAACCCAAACAGGATGCCTGAGTCTGAGAGGCATTTGGGAAGATGTGGCTTTGACCTCTGTCTGCACTTCCATCCACTCCACACGGTGCCATGTTCCATCTTTGCCAATTTTAATTAATTTGGGGAGCACTGAGGGTGCAGACACCCCAGAGATGTGTGAGGAAGGCAAAGTTGGTGGCCCTAAGGCTTCTTGCCACATTCCAGTTCTCCAAGGGGGGAGATTTCCTTTTCAGAAGGAGCCATAAGGAGAAGATGAGGGGTAATGGGTGCAAACTGCTCAGAAGAGGCAAAATTTTCACCATGAGGACAGCCAAACATTGGAATGGTCTCCCAGGTGGTGGATTCCCTCCTGTTAGACAGTTTTAAGACAGTTTTAAGTCTGTTTTAAGACAGTTTTAAGTCTCAGCACCTCACCAAGGTTCTGAGACATCTCAGCTAAATCAGTGTTACCCAGAAGGTTGGACCAGGTGATCCTTGAGGTCCCTTCCTCTCTGACATTCCATGATTCTTCTCCTGGAGATCAGAAGAAAATCTTTCACTATGAGAACAGCTGGACTGTTTTAAATCAGTTTTAAGTCAGTTTTAAGTCTCAGCTCACCAAGTTTCTGAGACATCTCAGCTAAATCAGTGTTACCCAGAAGGGTTGGACCGGGTGATCTTTGAGGTCCCTTCTTATTCCATGATTCTTCTCCTGGAGATCAGAAGAAAATCTTTCACTATGAGAATAGCTGGACTGTTTTAAATCAGTTTTAAGTCAGTTTTAAGACAGTTTTAAGTCTCAGCACCTCACCAACGTTCTGAGGCCTCTCAGAAAAATTAGTGTTAACCAGAAGGGTTGGACCAGGTGATCTTTGAGGTCCCTTCCTGTCTGACATTCCATGATTCTGCTCCTGGAGATCTGAAGAAAATCTTTCACTATGAGAACAGCTGGACTGTTTTAAATCAGTTTTAAGTCAGTTTTAAGTCTCAGCTCACCAAGGTTCTGAGACAACTCAGCTAAATCAGTGTTACCCAGAAGGGTTGGACCAGGTGATCCTTGAGGTCCCTTCCTATTCCATGATTCTGCTCCTGGAGATCTGAAGAAAATTTTTTCCTGTGAGAACAGCTGGACTGTTTTAAGTCAGATTTAAGTCAGTTTTAAGTCAGTTTTAAGGCTGTTTTAGGTCAGTTTTAAGACAGCTTTAAGTCTGTTTTAAGTCTCAGCTCACCAAGTTCTGAGTCATCTCAGCTAAATCAGTGTTACCCAGAAAGGTTGGACCAGGTGATCTTTGAAGTCCCTTCCTATCTGACATTCCATGATTCTTCTCCTGGAGATCTGAAGAAAATCTTTCACTATGAGAACAGCTGGACTGTTTTAAGTCAGTTTTAAGTCAGTTTCAAGACAGTTTTAAGTCTCAGCACCTCACCAACGTTCTGAGGCCTCTCAGAAAAATTAGTGTTAACCAGAAGGGTTGGACCAGGTGATCTTTGAGGTCCCTTCCTGTCTGACATTCCATGATTCTTCTCCTGGAGATCTGAAGAAAATTTTTCACTATGAGAACAGCTGGACTGTTTTAAATCAGTTTTAAGTCAGTTTTAAGTCTCAGCTCACCAAGTTTCTGAGATATCTCAGCTAAATCAGTGTTAACCAGAAGGGTTGGACCAGGTGATCTTTGAAGTCCCTTCCTATTCCATGATTCTGCTCCTGGAGATCTGAAGAAAATCTTTCACTATGAGAACAGCTGGACTGTTTTAAGTCAGTTTTAAGACAGTTTTAAGTCAGTTTTAAGTCTCAGCACCTCACCAAGTTCTGAGACATCTCAGCTAAATCAGTGTTACCCAGAAGGGTTGGACCAGGTGATCCTTGAGGTCCCTTCCTATCTGACATTCCATGATTCTTCTCCTGGAGACCTGAAGAAAATTTTTGCCTGTGAGAACAGCTGGACTGTTTTAAGTCAGATTTAAGTCAGTTTTAAGACAGTTTTAAGTCAGTTTTAAGTCTCAGCTCACCAAGGTTCTGAGACATCTCAGAAAAATCAGTGTTACCCAGAAGGGTTGGACCAGGTGATCTTTGAAGTCCCTTCCTATTCCATGATTCTGCTCCTGGAGATCAGAAGAAAATCTTTCACTATGAGAACAGCTGGACTGGTTTAAGTCAGTTTTAAGTCAGTTTTAAGACAGCTTTAAGTCAGTTTTAAGTCTCAGCACCTCACCAAGTTCTGAGACATCTCAGCTAAATCAGTGTTACCCAGAAGGGTTGGACCAGGTGATCCTTGAGGTCCCTTCCTATTCCATGATTCTGCTCCTGGAGATCTGAAGAAAATTTTTCCCTGTGAGAACAGCTGGACTGTTTTAAGTCAGTTTTAAGTCAGTTTTAAGACAGTTTTAAGTCTGTTTTGTCTCAGCTCACCAAGTTTCTGAGACATCTCAGAAAAATTGGTGTTACCCAGAAGGGTTGGACCAGGTGATCTTTGAGGTCCCTTCCATGATTTCTGCTCCTGGAGATCTGAAGAAAATCTTTCACTATGAGAACAGCTGGACTGTTTTAAGTCAGTTTTGAGTCAGTTTTAAGTCTGTTTTAGGTCAGTTTTAAGACTGTTTTAAGTCAGTTTTAAGTCTCAGCTCACCAAGGTTCTGAGACATCTCAGCTAAATCAGTGTTACCCAGAAGGGTTGGACCAGGTGATCCTTGAGGTCCCTTCTTATTCCATGATTCTTCTCCTGGAGATCAGAAGAAAATCTTTCACTATGAGAACAGTTGGACTGTTTTAAATCAGTTTTAAGTCAGTTTTAAGACAGTTTTAAGACAGTTTTAAGTCTCAGCACCTCACCAAGTTTCTGAGGCCTCTCAGAAAAATTACTGTTACCCAGAAGAGTTGGACCAGGTGATCCTTGAGGTCCCTTCCTATCTGACATTCCATGATTCTTCTCCTGGAGATCTGAAGAAAATTTTTTCCTGTGAGAACAGCTGGACTGTTTTAAGTCAGATTTAAGTCAGTTTTAAGTCAGTTTTAAGGCTGTTTTAGGTCAGTTTTAAGACAGCTTTAAGTCTGTTTTAAGTCTCAGCTCACCAAGTTCTGAGACATCTCAGCTAAATCAGTGTTACCCAGAAGGGTTGGACCAGGTGATCTTTGAGGTCCCTTCCTATTCCATGATTCTGCTCCTGGAGATCTGAAGAAAATTTTTCACTATGAGAACAGATGGACTGTTTTAAATCAGTTTTAAGTAGGTTTTAAGACAGTTTTAAGTCTGTTTTAGGTCAGTTTTAAGACTGTTTTAAGTCAGTTTTAAGTCTCAGCACCTCACCAAGTTCTGAGACATCTCAGCAAAATCAGTGTTACCCAGAAGGGTTGGACCAGGTGATCTTTGAAGTCCCTTCCTATTCCATGATTCTGCTCCTGGAGATCTGAAGAAAATCTTTCACTATGAGAACAGCTGGACTGTTTTAAGTCAGTTTTAAGTCTGTTTTAAGTCAGTTTTAAGTCTGTTTTAAGACAGTTTTAAGTCTCAGCACCTCACCAATTTTCTGGGACATCTCAGCTAAATCAGTGTTACCCAGAAGGTTGGACCAGGTGATCCTTGAGGTCCCTTCCTGTCTGACATTCCATGATTTCTGCTCCTGGAGATCAGAAGAAAGTTTTTCCCTGTGAGAACAGTTGGACATTGAAATAATCTCCCCATTTGGTGGATGGATGGGATGGATTGGGTTTGGTGGATTCCCCAGCACTGGACACTTAATACAAGATGTTGGGGCAGCTCATCTAAACCCTGATCCTACCTGGAAAGGTTGGACTTGATGATCCCTGAGGTCTCTTCCAGCCTGGAATTCTCTTATTTTATGGCTCAGTGTGGTGAGGGCTGAGCCTGGTGCCCACCAAAGCAGCTCCATCACTTCCCTGCTTGGCTGGACAGGAAAGAGAAAATCCAATGAAAGGGTTGTGGGTTGGGAAAAGGACAAGGAGATCACTCCCAGGTTACAGACTTGGGAAAACAAACTCCACTTGGGAAAAGAAATTAATTTAATTTATTACAAATTAAGTCAGACCAAGATGATGAGAAATATCCTCTCTCCATAGGTCCACAGGTCCATGTGGTCACCATGGAATTCCAATGGGATACAGGTGGATATCTGCTCCACCATGGACCTCCATGGGCTGCTCTGCTCCACCATGGAATTCCATGGGATGCAGATGGATATCTGCTCCACCATGGACCTCCATGGGATACAGATGGATATCTACTCTACCATGGAATTCCATGGGATACAGATAGATATCTGCTCCACCATGGAATTCCAATGGGATTCAGATGGGTATCTGCTCCACCATGGACCTCCATGGGCTGCTCTGCTCCACCATGGAATTCCATGGGATACAGATGGATATCTGCTCCACCATGGAATTCCAATGGGATTCAGATGGGTATCTGCTCCACCATGGACCTCCATGGGCTGCTCTGCTCCACCATGGACCTCCATGGGATACAGATGGGTATCTGCTCCACCATGGATCTCCATGGGCTGCTCTGCTCCACCATGGAATTCCAATGGGCTGCAGATGGATATCTGCTCCACCACGGAATTCCAATGGGATACAGGTGGACACCACAGACCTCCATGGGCTGCTCTGCTCCACCATGGAATTCCAGTGGGATGCAGATGGATATCTGCTCCACCACGGACCTCTTTGGGATGCAGATGGATCTCTGCTCCACCATGGAATTCCAATGGAATACAGGTGGACACCACGGACTCCATGGGCTGCTCTGCTCTACCATGGAATTCCATGGGATTCAGATGGGTATCTGCTCCACCATGGACCTCCATGGGCTGCTCTGCTCCACCACGGACCTCTATGGGATACAGATGGATAACTGCTCCACCATGGCATTCCAATGGGATTCAGATGGGTATCTGCTCCACCATGGACCTCCATGGGCTGCTCTGCTCCACCATGGAATTCCATGGGATACAGATGGATCTCTGCTCCACCATGGAACTCCATGGGATGCAGATGGATAACTGCTCCACCATGGAATTCCAGTGGGATACAGATGGGTATCTGCTCCACCATGGAATTCCAATGAAATACAGGTGGACATCACAGACCTCCATGGGCTGCTCTGCTCCACCATGGCATTCCAATGGGTTGCAGATGGATATCTGCTCCACCATGGACCTCAGTGGGATGCAGATGGATCTCTGCTCTGCCATGGAATTCCAATGGGTTGCAGATGGATAACTGCTCCACCAATGGATTCCAGTGGGATACAGATGGGTATCTGCTCCACCATGGAATTCCAATGAAATACAGGTGGACATCACGGACCTCCATGGTCTTCTCTGCTCCACCATGGCATTCCAATGGGTTGCAGATGGATAACTGCTCCACCATGGACCTCTATGGGATACAGATTGATAACTGCTCCACCATGGAATTCCATGGGATACAGGTGGATATCTGCTCCACCATGGACTTCAGTGGGATACAGATGAATAACTGCTCCACCATGAAATTCCAATGGGATACAGATGGAAAACTGCTCCACCATGGCATTCCAATGGGATTCAGATGGGTTTCTGCTCCACCACAGACTCCATGGGCTGCTCTGCTCCACCATGGAACTCCAATGGGATTCAGATGGGTATCTGCTCCACCATGGAATTCCAATGGAATACAGGTAAACACCACGGACCTCCATGGGCTGCTCTGCTCCACCATGGAATTCCAATGGGCTGCAGATGGATATCTGCTCCACCATGGACCTCCATGTGCTGCAGGGGAACCTCTGCTCCAGTGCTTGGAGCACCTCCTCCCCCTCCATCCTCAGTGACCTTGGTGTCTGCAGAGTTGTTTATCTCACAGATTTCCCCTTCTCTCTCCAGCTGCAGTTTCTCCTCCTCTTTTTTTTTTTTTTTTTTTTTCCCTTAACTCTCTAATTGCAGAACCACTTCCACCATCCCTGATGAGCTCAGCCCTGACCAGCTGCAGGTCCATCCTGGAGCCAGCTGGCTTTGCTCCTCTCAGACACAGGGGAAGCTTTTAGCTCCTTACAGAAGCCACCCCAGGAGCCCTCCTACTACTGAAAATCTTTCCAAACAAACCCATCCCACAGCCATGGCTCTTCCCTGGGACCAGAAAAGTCAAGAATCCTCAGCTTGGACCTCTTCTCCAACTTGTGCAGAGCTGGAGAATGGCTGCAAGGTGGGAGAAAAAAAAAAAAAAAGAGTTTTGGTGAAATGTCAGCTCCATATTCTTCATCCAGATGGAAGGTTTGGAGGTGTCTTCTCTTTAGTGAAGTTTCAGAAGGTTCTAAGGAGCTTGAGGGGCTTGAATTCTTCAAAGCCAGAGGGTTTCTGAAGGGCAGGAAACATCTCCCCCTTGGCAGAACAAGTGTGAAGTGTGGGGTGGCTCTCAGTGGGAAAGAAGTTTCTTAATCACTCAAGTGACTTCTAAATCACTTGTCCCAATTTATCAAGGCAAGATGAGAAAGTTCTCTGGGCTGGAGAGGCCTAGGACAGCCAGAAATACTGCTGGAAAAGTATGGGAAAAGGATAACAGGTGCTCTTGAAAATACTTTGTGAGACAAATTACATTTTTTAGGTTTTCTTCTCGTTGCATTTTGCATTGCTGGAGGAAAAGACACTGAGGTAATGTGACCATCACTTCAGCCTGTTTGTCTTTTGAAAATGGAAAATAACAGCTTGTACCTAAGCTGGTTCTCTGGGAATTCTTCAGGAAAACAGGGATAATGTCAGAAGTTGGTCTTGTTCCCATTTGTATCACTGAGATGGACATTCCAAAAACGGCCACGCTCCTCTTTGTGTCCAGAATTACTTTCTGTACTAATAAACTCAAACTGTTCTGCATGTCAATGGCCCACACAAGGACCAGAGTTAAATAGAAATTAACTGTGCATTAAATGTGAATTAAGCTGTGCATTGCTATAGGGGGTCCTTATAACATCCCTGAGGGTGCAAAGTCCCTTGTAAAGGTAAGGAGACAGCATCTGAAACAGGAGAAGTTGGGGATGTGATGAAATTAGGACTTTTTTCACAGCTGCATTACTAAAATACTCAGAGAAGTCATGGGTGGTCTTCCCTGGGGTAAAGCTGTGTCCAGCTCTGGGGTCCCCAGCAGCAGAAGGACACGGAGCTGTTGGAGCCAGTGCAGAGGAGGCCCTGGAGCTGCTGGGAGGGCTGGAGCAGCTCTGCTCTGGAGCCAGGCTGAGAGAGTTTCTCCATTTGTTTTTATTTTCTCACAGAAATCCCCGGCTGATCCACACATCCCCATTCCTCATATAAAAAGCTCTTTAAAATCCCTCAAACAACTGCTGGGAGCTTCCAGTTTTAACCCATTTCCCTTGTCCTCCCACCAGCCCAGGGTGCTCCAAGCCCCATCCAGCCTGACCTGAGACACTGCCAGGGATGGGGCAGCCACAGCAATCCTGGGAAATTTATCCCCAGGATAATCTGTGTGAGGGCTGTGCTTGGGTCAGGTTTCTGTCATCTGGGTCCTTTCAGCCCTGTCCCCTTCTGCAGAGTCAGAACCCCCCAAGTGGGTCAGTTAAATCAGCTGATGGAAGGACTGAAGTTCTCCCATCTTTGGGCATCCTGATGGACACTGGATGCAAGGAGATCCAAATGCCCCTGGTTTGTGCAGCTCTGAAACACTCCCTGGAACAGCACTTGGGGCTTTTATATTTTCACAGAACCCCAGAATGGTTTGGGTTGGAAGGGACCTCAAAGCTCATCCAGTCCCAACCCCCTGCATGGGCAGGGACACCTCCCACCAGCCCAGGGTGCTCCAAGCCCCATCCAACCTGACCTGAGACACTGCCAGGGATGGGGCAGCCACAACTTCCTTGGACAACCTGGGCCAGGCTCTCCCCACCCTCAAATTCAAGAAGTTCCTCCCCATCTCCAACCTCAATCTCCCCTTTCTCTCCAAGTTTTAACCCATTTCCCTTCTCCTCTCCCTACCCCCCCGTGTCCAAAGCCCTCCCCCAGCTTTCTTGGAGCCCCTTCAGATATTGGAAGGTTGCTCTAAGCTCACCTGGGAGCCTCCTCTTCTCCAGGCTGAACAACCCCAAGCCCTCAGCCTGGCTTCCCAGGGAGGTGCTCAGCCCTCTGAGCATTTGAGTGGCTCTGCTCTGGACACCTTTCAGGAGCTCTGTGTCCTTCTGGTGTTGGGGACTCCACAACTGGACACAGAGCTCCAGGTGGGGTCTCAGCAGAGCAGAGCAGAGGGGGAGAATCCCCTCCCTTGACTTTCTGTCTCTGCTGCCTTTGATGCAGCCCAGGACCTGCTTGGTTTCTGGGCTGTAAGAACACACTGAGGGCTCACCTGGAGCTTCTGGGACACCCCCATCCCCAAATCCCCCCCACATCCCATCCATGGATTGCTCCATCCTGTCCGTACCTCCCATCCATGCATCCAACCGTGGTGATAGGACAAGGGGTAATGGTTTTAAATTACAGAAAATTAGGTTTAGAGTGGATGTTAGGAACAAGTTCTTTACTTGGATGGAAGTGGAACAAAACCAGGTTGCCATTGATGGTTTGCTCCTTTTCCAGATTGCTGATCCCATGGAGCTGCAGGGAACCACCACATCCATGGAGGAACCATCCACACTTCTGCTGACACTTCCATGAGCATCACCAAGGTGACTGGAATCCTTCTCCATCCATGGGATTGCCCTGACCCAGGTGCAGAACCTTGCACTTGGCCTTGTTGAAGTTCATGGAATTTGCATGAATCCCCTTTTCCAGCTTGTCCAGGTCCCTCTGGATGCCATCCCTTCCCTCTGGTTTGTTGACTTCACAGTTTCTCTCTTTAGTTCCATTGAACACCAATGGTTTTCTCTTTTTCCAACCTTCTGGAGCAGAATGCTGATCCCATGGAGCTGCAGGGAACCACCACATCCATGGCGGAACCATCCACACTCCATCCATGGAGGAACCATCCACACTCCATCCATGGAAATTCACTCCAGGAAATCCATCTCCATCCATGGGATTGCCTCAGCCGAGGTGCAGAACCTTGCACTTGGTCTTCTCCAAGCATCCCAGCCATGGGGTAAGATCCCAACATCAGTCTCCATCCTTTTCCAGAGCTCCTGCCTCATCTCTATGCCCAAGAGGAATGGTTTCCAGCATTGATGGTGACTTCCAACTGGTTTGGTGACAACCACCACCCAACCAACCCTTCCATGGCCTCATGGCTCAACCATTGCCATGGGGAACGGCGCCGGGATGGGTGACCTGGATCATCCTGTGGCCATCACCTCTTGTAGGACGTGGGTCCAAGTTGTCCCAGGGGAGGTTTAGATGGGATACCAGGAAACATTTATCCACTTAAAAAGTGGTGAAGCATTGGAAAAGGTTGCCTGGGGAGGTGGTGGAGTCGCCATCCCTGGGGGAATTAATCAAAGGAGCAGATGTGGGATTTAAGGAGATGATTTAGGGGTTGAGGTGGTGTAGGACTGATGGTTGGACACGATGGTCTTGAAGGTTTTTTCCAACCATGACGATCCTATGATCCTATAACTAATTTTTGAGGCTCCCATCACCAAGGAGGAGGCTGTTTGCACCCCCTCTTTGAGAAAGACCTTCTTGAGGCATTAGTAACTGGCAGCAGCTCCTTTTGGAGTTTTATTTCCCACAAATGAGGCAGGGAGGAGGGAAGCAGCAGCCTCCTCCTGGGGGACCAACAGCGAGGGGCTGCCATTGCTGCTGGAATGCCTCAAAAAATGGGGCAAAGGGGAGCGGGTAGCTTAAGTTTATGGGTTTTTTTTTAACAAGGGGCTCTGATAGATAGATAGTTAGTTAGTTAGTTAGTTAGTTAGTTAGTTAGTTAGCTGTCAGTCAGTCGAGGCCAAGCACCCCCTCACAAAATGGCGGCGCGGCCCCTTTAAGACGCCCGCCGCCTCAGCAGCGGGGCGAGGGGGGCGTTGCTTGGAGAGACGCGAGGCTCTGATTGGTTAAAATTTTGATCGACGGCTCCCCTGTCCAATCAGATGGGCGGATTGTGAGGCGGGCTTTCCGGCGGGAGCTGCGGCGGCGCTGCAGTTCTCAGGGAGAGAAGGAGGTAGAAAGGGAGGGGGGGGGGGCGGTGGTCAGGGTCAGCACCGTCGTCGAAATGATTAAGAAGTTTGACAAGAAGGACGAGGAGTCCGGTATGGGGCTGGAGGAGGAGGGGAGGGAGCCGTGAGGGGTGGGTATGGCGGGGTATCCCTGAGGGGAGTGAGCTTCAGGTGCCCAGAGCACGGCGCGGCCTGTAGCGGCCGCTGAGGTGAGGGAGAAAGTAACAGTTCCTGAGGTAATTGGTGCTGAGAAAGGATGTCTGGGCTCTGTCAGAAGAGGCTGGAGGTGCCTGGTGTGTAGGGGAAAATAAAAAACCACATTAGCAATAATAGTTAATGAAGCCGTGACCACGTTTTCACTCCACAGAATTGTCTGGGAATTAAGTTCAGGTTGCCTGTGGTAACTTGATACTCTCAGCTGGGTTGAGTTTCGTCCTGTTCTCAGCTTTCTTCCGCTTGGGATGTGAGAAGTGAAGAGGAAATGAACTGAAAATGAAGAAAAGGGTCAGAAGAGGCAGTGAGGGGATGGAGGGATTTATGTGATAAGAGCAGCTCTGAGAGGTGGAATCACTGTGGCTGTGGGTTAGAGGACTGGTGTCTGTGTGCTGCTGGTAGGGAAGAGTCATCCACAAGAAATTAATCGTTCAGCCCCCTTCAGAAGTCTCAAAAGAGGATACAGTTTGTCTCAGTTTTCTTATTTTCTCTGAAACTGAAGCCTTTGTGGTGGGTTGACCCTGGCTGGATGCCTGGTGCCCACCAAAGCTGCTCCATCACTCCCATCCTCAGCTGGACAGGGGAGAGAAAAGATAATTTTGTGGGCTGAGGGATTATATATATAATAAGGAATATATAATATTCCTTATTGTGTCCTCAGCTGGACAGGAGAGAGAAAAATACTAGTTTGTGGGCAGAGGGATTATATATATAATAAGGAATATATAATATTCTTTATTGTCTCCTCAGCTGGATAGGGGAGAGAAAATATAATTTTGTGGGCAGAGGGATTATATATAATAAGAAATGTATAATATGACAATATAATATAAATAATAAGGAATATATTAAGGATAGAGGGAAATCACTGGATAGTTACTATTGTTGGCAAAACAGATTCAGCTTGGGGAAATAAATTTATTGGCAAGCAAATCAGAATAGGGTAATGAGAAATAAAACCTGAATCTTAAAAACACCTTCCCCCTACCCACATCCCTCCACAAGCTTCCCTTTATTCCCTGTCTGCCTCCCTCCCTCCCCTGCCCTGAAACAAGATGGATTTGAGCTTTGTGTCATGTTTTCCCCTCCCTGAAAGGTTTTGAAGGCTTTTTGAAGATTCCAGCTTTGGTTTTGCTTTCAAGTAGTAGGTAACTCCTCAGTGTCTGGCTCAGGGTGGTTGGAGGGCTGAGATAGCCCAGCATGAACAATTTGCAGCAGCCAGGTTGCTTTTTTTGGAGTTTGCCAAGTGGTCTGGTTTAGTGAGGTGTTGATCCACACATTCCTTTTTCAGATCTTGGTTTTAGCAGCTCCAGCAGTGATGCCCTCCCTGCTTTCTGTGCCTGGAGTCATAAAAATAGGAGAGCTAGGAGATAAAAAATATAATTTTAATGTAAAGGAGGTATTAAGGCATATTTATTCCTAAATCCTTTCTTCTTCCTTGCCCTCCAGCTGTGTTGGAAGTGACACCCTGCTTTTCTCTCCCCTGTAATTCCAAATATGAAAGTGAATTAAGAGCTGTTGATGGAGAGCATGAGTTACTCCCAAGAATATCACTCTAGGGTTGGGGTGTTTTTGTAGGAGCTGTTCTTGCACGTTCAGGTTTGTTATTTTTGGGGGTGAATGGTGCATTTCCTTGACTGAACTCTCTTTTGTTCCTCAGGAAGTGGCTCAAATCCTTTCCAAAACTTGGAGAAGAGCTCTGTGCTTCAGGAGGTATGAAGAATGGGAGCATAATGCTGCTTAACTCCTCATTTTCTTACAGAAAGTGTTAGCAGCTTAAGGAGGTTTTTGGGGGTGCAGCTCTTGGCTGAACTCCAAGAATTAACATAGTTAAGCACAGGGTATGAACATAAAGTGCCCAGGAAGTTATTCTGTGAGGGGTTTATGGATGGTAATCAGAGGATTTGTGGCTTCTGCCTTCCATGCACATCCAAAGAAGGAAGGTGGGGAAGAGTCTGGAGCACAGGTCTGCTGAGGAGGGGCTGAGGGACCTGGGGGTGTTCAGCCTGGAGCAAAGGAGCTTGAGGGGAAACCTCACACTCTGCAGCTCCCTGAAAGGAGGTTGGAGCTACAGGGGTGTGGATCTCTCCTCCCAAGTAATAAACAACACAAGGAAATGGCCTCAGGTTGCCCTGGAGAGATTTAGATTGGAGATTGGGAACCATTTCTCTCTGGAAAGGGTTGTCAGGGCCTGGCCCAGGCTGCCCAGGGCAGGGCTGGAGTCCCCATCATCCTTGGAGGGGTTTCAGAGCCCTGGGGATGAGGGACATGGGGTGGGGGTAGCCTTGGCAGGGCTGGGTTAATGTTGGACTGGGTGATGTTAAACGTTTTTTTTCCAACCCAAATGGTTCTTTGTGCATGTAGGGATCTCGGGGTGCTGTTTCTGAAGAGGTGACCTCTCCTTTCACCCTCCTGTGTAACATTTCTTTTCTCTTCTCTTTGTGTACACTCCCAAGAGTGACTGAAAGTGGTCAGGTGAACTGGGGGGTTAAATAAGCAGGAATTTTGATGGGTGCAAGAGCATGAAGTCAGAACTTTTAAGGTCAATTTTGTGTTCTTGCAGACTTGTGCTGAGCAGCATTTGGGCTCCAGATGGTGTGGAAGGAATCCATAGAATCCCAGACTGGTTTGGCTTGGAAGGGACCTTAAAGATCATCTCATTCCATGAGCAGGGACATCTCCCCCTAGACCAGGTTTCTCCAGGCCCCTAGGAATTGAGTGATTCTGGTTTTATTTGAAAAGACTTTTTGCTGGTTCCAGCTGATAAACCAAATCATTTTTAGTTGAGGTTGATGCCCATCCAGCAACCCAAGCACACCTGAGGTTGGGACAGGAATGTGCTGGTTGGGACATGTTTGTAGAATGCAAAATAAAATAAAGGTAGAAGCTACTAGGTTGGAGATTATGAATAAATAATGAAATTGTTTTACATTTTCTGATGAAAGAGGAATTATTGGTGTTGGTCAGACTGTATTTATGTGGTGTTTGCAGGCTCGGATCTTCAATGAGACCCCTATAAACCCACGAAGATGCCTGCACATCCTTACCAAGATCCTTTACTTGCTGAACCAGGTAACTTTTCCCATTCCTGGAGGATTCCTAACCTATTATTCCTGAAGAATGAGGCTAATTTCTTGTACCTTTTATCATGAAAGAAGTTTTAGACCTCTTCCTCTCAGATTTGGGAGGTCAGAAACTGAGTGTTTATACCTTAGTATTGTATTCTGCCTTCCAGCTTCTGTGAGTGTCACTTCTGCCACTGAAGCTTTTCAAACCTTTTTTTTGTTTCTGTTGCTGGTTCTGTGATCACTGTGCAACTGAAGAGCCACTCATGTTCAGCTGGTTAAAGTAGGAATAACTGGTTAAAGTAGGAATAACTGAGGGGAGTTAAGAACACAGGCCAGGAGGTGATTAACTGGAAGGTGGTTTTTTTATCTGGGGAGAACTCAGGAGATTTTCTTTGTCTCAAATGCCTGAGGTTTCCTACATGCCAGGCAGTAAGAATTACAGTCAGTTTGGAGGAACCTGAGCTGTTTAGTCTTAACTAGCACTGGTCATCTTTAGCTAGATTTTTTTTTAAGCAAGGGGATCATTCTGATTAATAAACATGACACAAACTCAACTGCTGACACCCCACAGAGGGAATAAAGTAGGAATAACTGGTTAAAGTAGAAATAACTGAGGGGAGTTAAGAACACAGGCCAGGAGGTGATTAACTAGAAGGTGGTTTTATATCTGGGGAGAACTCAGGAGATTTTCTTCAGGCATCCAGATGTCTGAGATGACTTACATGCCAGGCAGTAAGAATTACAATCAGGTTAGAGGAACCTGAGCTGTTTAGTCTTAACTAGCACTGGTCATCTTTAACTAGATTTTTTTTTTAAGCCAGGGGATCATTCTGATTAATAAACATGACACAAACTCAACTGCTGACACCCCACAGGGGGAATAAAGTAGGAGTAACTGGTTAAAGTAGGAATAACTGAGGGGAGTTAAGAACACAAGCCAGGAGGTGATTAACTGGAAGGTGGTTTTTTTATCTGGGGAGAACTCAGGAGATTTTCTTTGCCTCAAATGCCTGAGGTTTCTTACATGCCAGGCAGTAAGAATTACAATCAGGTGAGAGGAACTGAGCTCTTTAGTCTTAACTAGCACTGGTCATCTTTAACTAGATTTTTTTTTTAAGCAAGGGGATCATTCTGGTAATGAACATGAGACAAACTCAACTGCTGACACCCCACAGAGGGAATAAAGTAGGAATAACTGGTTAAAGTAGGAATAACTGAGGGGAGTTAAGAACACAGGCCAGAAGGTGATTAACTGGAAGGTGTTTTTTTTATCTGGGGAGAACTCAGGAGATTTTCTTTAGGTATCAAATGCCTGAGGTTTCCTACATGTCAGGCAGTGAGAATTACAATCAGGTTAGAGGAACCTGAGCTGTTTAGTCTTAACTAGCACTGGTCATCTTTAACTAGATTTTTTTTTTTAAGCCAGGGGATCATTCTGATCAATAAACATGACACAAACTCCACTGCTGACACCCCACAGAGGGAATAAAGTAGGAATAACTGGTTAAAGTAGGAATAACTGGTTAAAGTAGGAATAACTGAGGTGAGTTAAGAAGACAAGCCAGGAGGTGATTAACTGGAAGGTGGTTTTCTTACCTGGGGAGAACTCAGGAGATTTTCTTTACCTCAAATGCCTGAGGTTTCTTACATGCCAGGCAGTAAGAATTACAGTCAGTTTGGAGGAACCTGAACTGTTTAGTCTTAACTAGCACTGGTCATCTTTAACTAGATTTTTTTTTAAGCCAGGGGATCATTCTGATTAATAAAGATGACACAAACTCAACTGCTGACACCCCACAGGGGGAATAAAGTAGGAGTAACTGGTGAAAGTAGGAATAACTGAGGGGAGTTAAGAACACAAGCCAGGAGGTGATTAACTGGAAGGTGTTTTTTTTATCTGGGGAGAACTCAGGAGATTTTTTTATTCAGGCATCCAGATGCCTGAGGTTTCTTACATGTCAGGCAGTAAGAATTACAATCAGGTTAGAGGAACCTGAGCTGTTTAGTCTTAACTAGCACTGGTCATCTTTAACTAGATTTTTTTTTAAGCAAGGGGATCATTCTGATTAATAAACATGACACAAACTCAACTGCTGACACCCCACAGAGGGAGCAGAGGCTCCCTGACAAGCTGCCCCATCCCTGTGGTTAATATTTGTTATATTAGTTGAAACCAAGTAAATAATAGTGGTAAAGTTGTCACCTCCCCCTCAGGGGACAGGAGGGAGGGACTGTCTCTCACACGAGGAAGATGTCTTCAAAGAAAAGATTCTTTGTGTGTGAGCAGGAGTCCTAAGTAGGGGCTGAAAGTTGGAGCCAGCTGGATACTAACAGGGTTTTCTCTCCCTGCTTTTGTGCTGTTCTCAGGGTGAACACTTTGGAACCACTGAAGCCACAGAAGCTTTTTTTGCAATGACCAGATTATTTCAGTCTAATGATGTGAGTACCTGGTGGTTACCACTTGCTGCCTCTCTGGATTTGTCTGGATTTGCAGTAATTACAAAACAGTTGGAATCCTGGGGTGTGGGAGGAGGGTGAGGCTCTGCACACAAAGTCCTGGCTGAAGGCAACTCCTGGCTTGGAAACAAATACCTGAGTTGTAACACATGGCTCCTTCTGCAGGTTGGTTTTGGGGGTGGGTTGTGGGTTTTTTTTGTGTAAAAAGTGTGAGTCATGACAGAAAATCTGAATATACAAATCACTATAATTTAATGTCTGTTTCTTGCAAGTAATCCCCATCTGCTTAACTAAAATTAAACTTTAAAAGTAGATCAAATCCTGCAGTTCTTTAGGATAACTTGGTCTGCATGGAGTCAAGGCATGAGAACATCCTAAAGATATTGGGTTAAACTCTGGACTAATGTCAAGTCCTCCTTTGATCTCTTTTTTGCAGAGGGTGTAGGAACTGGGAGGGAAGGAGGGGTGTTCTTCAGGTGATGAATCTCCTTAATTTGTGTTAAAAATGAGCTGGCCCTTGGGGTTTTTAGAGGTTGGGCTGAGGCAGGCTGCATGAGTTTAAACTGTTTAAAAATGGAACAAAAAATTTGGCAGCACAGTATTTGGCAACTTTCTCACATCCAGTTTTTAGAAAATAGGTTTTTTAAATGTAAATACATAATTAGCTTTTAAAAAACTCAAGTCTCAGCACTCTTGGCATATTTCTGTTTTTAACAATGACAAACAGAGCAGAAAAAGCTGTGCTTAAAGCTTTAACTGATCACCTAGAGGCTTCTGCAGACAGATGTGCATCACTTCTGTCATCATTAATATGTTGTTTGTTTTTTTTTTTCTTTGTCTTATCATGTGTCACTAGAGGTGTCCCCCAGGGATCAGTGTTGGGCCCAGTGCTGTTCAATGTCTTTATTGATGATTTAGATGAGGGGATTGAGTCCATCATCAGCAAATTTGCAGATGACACCAAGCTGGGGGGAGTGTGGATCAGCTGGAAGGCAGGAGGGCTCTGCAGAGGGACCTGGACAGACTGGAGAGTTGGGCTGATCCCAACGGGATGAGGTTCAACATTCCAAGGGCCGGGTCCTGCACTTTGGCCACAACAACCCCATGGGGAGCTCCAGGCTGGGCACAGAGTGGCAGAAAGGGACCCGGGAGTCTGGATTGCCAGGAAGCTGAACATGAGCCAGCAGTGTGCCCAGGTGGCCAAGAAGGCCAATGGCATCCTGGGCTGGCTCAGGAACAGCGTGGCCAGCAGGTCCAGGGAAGGGATTCTGCCCCTGTGCTCAGCCCTGGGGAGGCCACAGCTTGAGTCCTGTGTCCAGTTCTGGGCCCCTCAGCCCCTCAGGCAGGAGATTGAGGTGCTGGAGCAGGTCCAGAGAAGAGCAAGGAGGCTGTGAAGGGATCCAGCACAAGTCCTGTGAGGAGAGGCTGAGGGAGCTGGGGGTGTTCAGCGTAAAGAAGAGGAGACTCAGGGGAGACCTCATCACTCTCTCCAACTCCCTGAAAGGAGGTTGGAGCCAGGGGGGGGTTGGGCTCTTTTCCCAGGCAACTCTCAGCAAGACAAGAGGGCAGGGTCTCAAGTTGTGCCAGGAGAGGTTTAGGTTGGAGATTCGAAAGAATTTCTTTCTGGAGAGGGTGATCAGCCATTGGAATGGGCTGCCCAGGGAAGTAGTGGATTCTCTGTGTCTGGAGCTATTTCAGAAGAGCCTGGATGTGGCACTGAGTGCCATGGGCTGGGAACTGCAGTGGGAGTGGATCAAGGGTTGGACTTGATGATCTCTGAGGTCCCTTCCAACCCAGCCCATTCTGTGATTCTATGTTCCCCCAGATTTGTTTGATAGCAAGGAGTAAGCCAGGAGTAACCTGGTTTGATAACCAGGTTATCAAACATAATTTTGCCTTCTTGTAACTTTGTATACAAGTGGGGAAAAGGGTGTTGTAGTTAAAGCTGACTTAACTTTTAACATGAAATATTTAACTTTCCCTTTGCTTTCACTCTGAAAACTTCTGGGAAGTGTTTGTTCATAATTCCCCCTGAGTGTAATGATTTCCTGTAATTCCCCTTTCCACAGCAAACCCTCAGGAGAATGTGTTACTTCACTATCAAAGAGATGGCCAACATTTCTGAGGATGTCATCATTGTCACAAGCAGGTAGTCACAAAACAAAACAATTATCCCAGCTCTGAAAGGAGGAGCTGCACCTCCAGGTGTTTGTTTTACCTTCTGTGATTGTCTGGAGTTACACTTTATAAACCATGCAGCAAGGGAAAGCAAATCATTCGTGGTACAGAGGTTGTGTCAGCAAATGAAATCTGGATTTTTTTCCTCTTGTGTTGTTACATACCTCTAAAAACCCAGAAGCTTCCCTGCAACTTCCCAATCAGTTGCTATTTTGTTGTCTTAATTTATTTAATTAAATTACTGATGCTCCAGGGTTTTGGCAGTGTTTTACCTGTGGCTTCTTCTGCACTTTGCTGTCAGAGTGCTGTTAGGGGAGGAGCAAAGCTCAGCTCAGCTGAGGGACTGAACTGTCTATTTTTTTGTCTACAGAACAGACATTACAGTTGTTGCAACACCAAAAATTAGATCTGTGACATGTGCTAAACCACTGCTCTATTTTAAATTTTTTTAAAAAGCTGTGCAGCAAACTAAACTGCAGTTATCTAACCCAAAATTTAATGTAGAAAGCTCAGCAGTTCTGTGGCAAAGCAATATTCTGGACTACACCTTGTGTAATGCTCTGTATTCCCTACAGGAGCTGATATTAATCATTCTCAAATAGCTAATTGTTACAAAGTTGTTTCTAACCAGAGCTTAGCAGTTATGTAGTAGAAGCTGGAAGAATGAGATGAGGTGAATGTCAGAAAAGGACCAAGACATCAAGATATTAAAAAAAACCAATCACAGGGTCTTGTCTTTGATTCTTTCAGTCTGACCAAAGACATGACAGGGAAGGAAGATGTGTACAGAGGCCCAGCCATCAGAGCACTCTGCAGGATCACTGATGTAAGTACCAGTAACACCCTTGGAGAGGTCAGGAAGCTCTTTAAAATGAGAAAAAGACTTTTTTTTTTTTCCATGATCTGTTCTTTGAATGGAACTGCTGTGTGAGGGAGGGCTGCTGAAGAGCTCTGAATATGAGGAGGGCAGGAGCTTGGGAGCTTTGGTTTCTGAGCTGAGGTTGCTTTGGACTTTGATTGTGTCACTGAACCTTCAGGAGCTTCATGGCTCTCTTGCAGAACTTCAGAGTTAGTCATAGAATGTCAGGGGTGGGAAGGGAGGTCTGGAGATGCCCCAGTGCAACCCCCCTGCCCCAGCAGGATCCCCCAGGGCAGCCCACACAGAAACACAGCCAGGGGGGTTTGGAAAGGCTCCAGAGAAGGAGACTCCACAACCTCTCTGGGCAGCCTGGGCCAGGGCTCCCTCAGCCTCACCCTCAACAACTTTCTCCTCATGCTCAGCTGCAACTTCCTCTCTTCTCCCTTCAACCCATTCTTCCTTGGCCTCTCCCTGGCCACCCCCAAAAAGAGATTGGCCCCTTCCTCTTGCCCCCCACCCCTCAGCTACTGATGGACATTCAGCACATCCCCTCTCAGCCTTCTCTTCTCCAGCCTCAACAGCCCCAGGCCTCTCACTCTTTCTTCCCAGCACAGATGCTCAAGTCCCTTCCTCACCCTCCCAGCTCTCCCTTGGCCTCTCTCCAGTAGATCCCAGTCTCTCCTCAACTGGGGAGCCCCAAACTGGAGCCAGGATTCCAGCTCTGGTCTCCCCAGGGCAGAACAGAGGAGGAGGTGGAGGAGGAGGAGGAGGAGCAGAACCTCCCTGGATCTGCTGGACACACTTTTCCTGATGCCCCCAGGACACCATTGGCCCTCTTGGCCCCAAGGGCACATTGCTGACCCCTGGAGAATTCCCTGTCCCCCAGGACTCCAAGGGCTTTCTCCAGGGAGCTGCTTTCCAGCAGGACATCCCCTCATCTACTGCTGTTATTCATTGTTGGTGTTATTCCTACTCCAGGATTTTTTTTCTGAGAGCCTTTGGAACAGACTGAACACTTTTACACTCTTTTTTTTCCCAAACTCTCAACACTTTTTCCCTCTCACAGGGCACAATGTTACAAGCCATTGAGAGATACATGAAGCAAGCCATCGTGGACAAAGTCCCCAGTGTCTCTAGTTCTGCACTGGTGTCTTCCTTAGTAAGTAAAATAGTAATTTATTAGTTAATTAGTGTAATCTCTGCATTGGGTTGTGGCTGGGAGGGCTCCTTTGCTGCACGTGTAGCTCTGGCCTTTGTTTTGTTCTTTCTTCATCTCTTTTTCCATTCAGATGATAACTCTTCATCTCCAAGGTGGAAAATAGACAAAAATAGTAACAATGGAGCTTCCTTTTTAAGCAGCTTTCTCTTATCAAACTTGTTAAGCAAGAGAGTGTTAGGAGCAGTGCCTCAGCTGGAATAAGTTCAGGTGCAAAGTGCTTGGTCTGCAGTTAGTGTAGAAGATGAATTTCTCTGGGGAGGGGCTCAGAGAAGTTCATTAATTAAACCCCTGTAAAAAGTCTGGGCCACTCGTGGTTGGGAAAGTTGAGAAGGAAGAGGTTCCACCCCTTGTGCTCTGGAAGCAGCCTGCAAAACCCAAACCCCTGAGATTGCTGCCCTGATAAGACTGAAATTCAAGACTTTTTTTAGCTAAATGCAATCAGAGGGCAAGGTGAAGGAGAAGTTCACTGCTTTTCTCTCCTTTTTTAGGGAAAGTGACTGGAAAAGATCTCATTAGGTCAGTATTTTTCTTAAAGAATCCAGGTGAAAGCATTCTCTGAGACTGAAATCCAGTGGGTTCTAGGTGCATAGGACAGAGACAAGAGGGTTGGTAAATCAAGAAGGCAGAGCAGGAGGTGGTGTAGAGCTTTAGGATGACAAAAAAGTGGGTGAATTCTCCTCAAATTGTTTTCTGTCCTCTTTGAACATCTGCAAAACCTCCCTGAGGGACTTTTCCCACCACATCCATACAAAGGATGTGTTGGAGAGTTCCTCTTTGTTACCTGTGCTATTCCAGGCAAAGCCCTAAATTGTCTGGGAGTCTTTTAAACTTAGGAACTGAAAACAAGAACTTCTCTGGGCTCCTGGTTTGGCTGCAATCCCAACTTCTGTGGCTTTTTTCCAGCACATGATGAAGATCAGTTACGACGTGGTCAAACGTTGGATCAATGAAGCTCAGGAAGCAGGTTCTAGTGACAATGTCATGGTGCAGGTATGTGGCAGGGTGGCTGCTCCAGGAAGCTCTAAAAACATTTTAGGGTTTTAATGGTGTTCTGTGAGTTCTTAAAATAACCTCAGAACGAGTAACTGCTTCCCCTTTTTCCCTTCCTCTTTTTAAAAACAAGAATTGTGACTTCTGGGAAACAACTGGCTGAAAAAAATCATGCTTGTTTTTTTTTCTCCATCATCCCTGATCCTCTTAATTAAGGGGCTTAATTAAAAGCTGGCTCTTCAGTGCCTTTCCCTGCTCACCTGATAGCTGGCATGATGCTGCCTGTTTCACAGTAGTTGTTGCAGAAGAGCTTTGGATCTGGAGTTTTCAAACAGCATCAGAAATTACCTCCTTGCCTCCCAAAACACCAGCAACTCTTGTCTGGGCCTTCCAGAAAATTTGCCAGTTGCTTACAGAGATCAGAATATCACTGAGATCTGGGTTAAGAGCAGAATTTTCCCCAAATAGTCCAATTCTTTCCCCAAACAGCCATGGAAATGAAAATATTCTGCTTGTTCAGTCAGTGTTACAGCCCCAAGGGTGAGAAACAAATATGGAAAACCAGCTTTGCTCCTGCCCCATTAGCAGCTTTGCTAAGCCTTGCTATGAATCAGTCTTGCAGCAAAATAAACCAAACCCTAAAACATCTTGGCAGGCAGCAAGAAATGTTCCTTTGTGCTTTTAACCATAAAAACCTCAAGGATTTTTGTGAGGTCAGCTGTTATTTAGCAGGTCTGGCTGTCAGGTGCACTGGAAATGAAAACACAGCTGTGCAGTGTAATTTAATAGGCTGAAGCCTTTTAAAAATCAGACATTTAATGAGAAGAGAAGGGAATAAACTCACTTTATGGCTCTTTTAATCTTCAGCAGTACATGGAGTGGTGGATGGGAAAAGGTGGTGGATCTTGTGGTGGATGGGTAAAGGGCAGGGAACACTGCAGATCTTTGTGACTTGACAGGAAATTCAGATCCTTGGAAGTCTGAAGGGTTTTTTGTTAGGATGAGATGAGTCCTCTTGAATCTTAGAGTCTGCCTTTCCCAGCTTGTGTGGGTGCAGCACTGTCAGGGTTTAACACTGCCCTGGCAATTAAATCAAATAACAGATGCTCTCTATTAATCTCTCAATCCTCCCTGTTAAAGAAAGGAGAGAATAAGGGAGAGAGACTGATGGGTTGGGAACTAAGCTACACAGCTTTAATGGAACAGGAATGAGAAATAGGAAAAATGACTCAATCTATACAAATCTACAGGAAAATTGATCCCAGGTTCCTCCCCCCTTCCCCCAAGAACTCTCCCATCCCCACTGAGGCTGCAGGGCAGCCCTGGGAAAGTCCAGGCTGGAATCCTGGGGTCAGGAGCAGTTGGGAGCTGGAGGCAGGAACACACAGATTCAGGCTGGGATGGATCAGGAGCAGAGGCAGAGGAAGGGATGGAATCCTCCCAGGATGCTGAAGCAAAGAGGGAGAGGGGAAGAAGGGGAAGCAGGAAGGGGTTTGAGCCTGGTGATCCCTCCAATTTCTCCTGAGGATGAGGTGTATGGGATGGAATCCTCTGTTTGGTCAGTTCTGGTCATTTCTCTTGTCTGTTCCTCCCCACAGGAGGGTTTCAGGTGGGACCTCTTGACTCCTTTTCTCCTTTTGGAGGGCCAAATGTTGCTCAGAGCTGAGCAGTGTCCTTGGCTCTGCAGCCCATTCTCCAGCAGTAACTCTAACCATGGAGTGGGATCAGTCCCAGCAGCAGCCACTGCCTGAGAAACTTGCTGTGAATTTCAGCAAGTGCAGCTCCTGACAAGAGACTGAGCTGAAAGCAAAAGCACAAGCCAGAAAATCCCTTTTATCCTGACCCAAACCAGGACATAGTGAAATCATTCCATGTTTTGCCTTGCTGGTGTGAGCAGCTTTTGTTTTCCCTATGGAGCTGTTGGAATCTCAGCCCAGGAGTTTTCTCCCTTTAACCCCTTAAGTTCTAAAACCCCATCCTATCAAGGTGGGGTTGAGCTGCAGGTTGGGGTTAAACCATGATGATTCTACTGGAGCAAGTTGAGAGAAATGCAAGCAAGCTGGGGAAGGGTCTGGAGAACAAATCCTATGAGTAGAAGCTGAAGGAATTGTGAATGTGCCGGGTCCTGCACTTTGGCCACAACAACCCCATGGGGAGCTCCAGGCTGGGCACAGAGTGGCAGAAAGGGACCTGGGAGTCTGGATTGCCAGGAAGCTGAAGAGGAGCCAGCAGTGTGCCCAGGTGGCCAAGAAGGCCAATGGCATCCTGGGCTGGCTCAGGAAGAGCGTGGCCAGCAGGTCCAGGGAAGGGATTCTGCCCCTGTGCTCAGCTCTGGGAGGCCACAGCTTGAGTCCTGTGTCCAGTTCTGGGCCCCTCAGCTCAGGAAGGAGATTGAGGTGCTGGAGCAGGTCCAGAGAAGAGCAAGGAGGCTGTGAAGGGATCCAGCAGAATTCCTGTGAGGAAGGGCTGAGGGATCTGGGGGTGTTGAGGCTGGAGAAGAGGAGGCTCAGGGGAGACCTCATCACTCTCTCCAAGTCCCTGAAAGGAGGTTGGAGCCAGGGGGGGTTGGGCTCTTTTCCCAGGCAACTCTCAGCAAGACAAGAGGGCAGGGTCTCAAGTTGTGCCAGGGAGGTTTAGGTTGGAGATGAGAAAGAATTTCTTTCTGGAGAGGGTGATCAGGCATTGGAATGGGCTGCCCAGGGAAGTAGTGGATTCTCCGTGTCTGGAGCTATTTCCAAAGAGCCTGGATGTGGCACTGAGTGCCATGGGCTGGGAACTGCAGTGGGAGTGGATCAAGGGTTGGACTTGATGAGCTCTGAGGTCCCTTCCAACCCAGCCCATTCCATGATTCTATGATTCTACGTTTAGTTTGGAGAAGAGGAGGCTGAGAGGAGACCTTACTGCTCTCTACAGCTCCCTGAAAGGAGGTTGTAGGGAGGTGGGTGCTGGGCTCTTCTCTCAAGTGAACAATGACAGGACCAGAGGAAAGGGCCTGAAGTTGCACTAGGGGAGGTTTAGACTTAATATTAGGAAGAATTTCTTTACTGAGGGAGTAGTCAGGTGTTGGAATGGGCTGGCCAGGGAGGTGGTGGAGTCACCATCCCTGGAGGTATTTAAAAACTCTATAGATAATGAACTTCAGGACATGCTGTAGTGCTACAGATCTTGATACCCAACTTTTACTGCAAAGGGATGTTTACAGTTGGACTCAGTGATCTTAGAGATCTTTTCCAACTGGGACAATTCTGTGATCTTACTGCT
>CM041083.1:1697232-1715675 GCA_023079485.1 Archilochus colubris | reverse complement strand
CCATCCTTGTCCATCTGCTCATCCACTGGAGGGGAAAACCATGGAATTCCAACCCATCCCACCCATGTCCATCTGCTCATCCATGGGAGGGGAAAACCATGGAATCCCAACCCATCCCACCCCCACCACCCACCCGTGTCCATCTGCTCATCCGTGGGAAGGGAAACCAGGGAATTCCAAGCCATCCCACCCGTGTCCACCTGCTCATCTGTGGGAGGGGGAAACCATGGAATCCCAACCCATCCCACCACCCACCACCCACCCGTGTCCATCTGCTCATCCATGGAAGGGGAAAACCATGGAATTCCAACCCATCCCACCCGTATCCATTTGCTCCTCCGTGGGAAGGGAAACCAGGGAATTCCAAGCCATCCCACCTGTGTCCATCTGCTCATCCGTGGGAGGGGGAAACCATGGAACTCCACCCCATCCTACCCGTATCCATCTGCTCATCCATTGGAGGGGAAAACCATGGAATTCTAACTCAGCCCACCCACACCACCCACCCGTGTCCACCTGCTCATCCGTAGGAGGGGGAAAGCATGGAATTCCAACCCATCCCACCCGTGTCCATCTGCTCATCCATGGGAAGGGGAAACCATGGAATTCCAAGCCCTCCTCACCTTGTACCAGTCGTAGCTGGAGGTTGGGAAGCCGTGCAGGAGCACAACGATGTCGGAGCTGCCAAGAGCACCGCTGGAATCTGGGGAGGGAAAAAGGATCAGGAAGGGATTGAGCAGCTCTGCTCTCATCCCTTCTTCTCCCAGTTATTCTTCCAACTATCCCTTCTTCTCTCAGTCTGTTCTGGACTCAAATGTGGTTTCTTTATAACTCACAAACTTCTCCTCTCCTCACAAACCGACATTGCCTCACGGAGAGGATTTTGCAGGAGAATTTGTGAAATGTTTTTTACAGGAGAAACCATTTTGAGCGCCTCAGGAAGTGTCCAGAAGATCCAGGGAGGTTCTGCTCCTCCTCTGCTCTGCCATTCCCTAGGAAGACCCAAACTGGAGAGCTGGGCCAAGGAGAACCTCAGGAGGTCCAACAAGAGTAAAGGAAGAGTCCTGGAATGCAGCAGGACAGGTTTGGAGGTGACCTTGAGGTGACCTCCTGGAAAGCAGCTCCCTGGAGAAAGCCCTTGGAGTCCTGGGGGACAGGGAATTCTCCAGGGTTCAGCAATGTGCCCTTGGGGCCAAGAGGGCCAATGGTGTCCTGGGGGCATCAGGAAAGTGTGTCCAGCAGATCCAGATCCTCCTCCTCCTCCTCCTCCTCCTCCTCCTCCTCCTCCTCCTCCTCCTCCTCCTCCTCCTCCTCCTCCTCCTCCTCCTCCTCCTCCTCCTCCTCCTCCTCCTCCTCCTCCTCCTCCTCCTCCTCTGCTCTGCTCTGGGGAGAGCAGAGCTGGAATCCTGGCTCCAGTTTGGGGCTCCCCAGTTGAGGAGAGACTGGGATCTACTGGAGAGAGGCCAAGGGAGAGGTGGGAGGGTGAGGAAGGGACTTGAGCATCTGTGCTGGGAAGAAAGAGTGAGAGGCCTGGGGCTGTTGATGTGTCCCCAAGGTTTGGGATGTGTCCCCAAGGTTTGGGATGTGTCCCCAGGGATTTGGGATGTGGGTTTGGGATGTGTCCCCAAGGTTTGGGATATGTCCCCAGGATTTGGGATGTATCTCCAGGGTCTGGGATGTGTATCCCCAGGGTTTGGGACGTGGGTTTGGGATGTGTCCCCAAGGTTCAGGATGTATCTCCAGGGTTTGGGATGTGTCCCCAGGGTTTGGGATGTGGGTTTGGGATGTATTCCCAGGGTTTGGGATGCGTCCCCAAGGTTTGGGATGTGTCCCCAGGGTTTGAGATGTGTCCCCAGGATTTGGGATGTGTCCCTAGAGTTTGGGATATGTCCCCAAGGTTTGGGATGTGTCTATGCCCAGGATTTGGGATGTGTGTATCTCCAGGTTTTGAGATGTGTCCCCAGAGCTTGGGATGTGGATTTGGGATGTATCTCCAAGGTTTGGGATGTGTCCCCAAGGTTCGGGATGTGTCCCCAGGGTTTGGGATGTGTCCCCAGGGTTTGGGATGTATCTCCAGGGTTTGGAATGTATCCCCAAGGTTTGGGATGTGTCCCCAGGTTTTGGGATGTGGGTTTGGGATATGTCCCCAAGGTTTGGGATGTGGGTTTGGGATATGTCCCCAAGGTTTGGGATGTGTCTATGCCCAGGATTTGGGATGTGTGTATCTCCAGGTTTTGAGATGTGTCCCCAGAGTTTGGGATGTGGGTTTGGGATGTATACCCAATGTTTGTGATGCGTCCCCAGGGTTTGGGATGTGTCCCCAAGGTTTGGGATGTATCCCCAAGGTTTGGGATGCATCTCCAGGGTTTGGGATGTGTCCCCAGGGTTTGGGATGTAGTTTTGGGATGTGTTCCCAAGGTTTGGGATGTGTACCCAGGGTTTGGGATGTGTCCCCAAGGTTTGGGATGTATCCCCAGGGTTTGGGATGCATCTCCAGGGTTTGGGATGTGTCCCCAGGGTTTGGGATGTAGTTTTGGGATGTATCCCCAGGGTTTGGGATGCATCCCCAGGGTTAGGGATGTGTCCCCAGGGTTTGGGATGTAGTTTTGGGATGTGTTCCCAAGGTTTGGGATGTGTACCCAGGGTTTGGGATGCATCCCCAGGGTTAGGGATGTGTCCCCAGGGTTTGGGATGTAGTTTTGGGATGTGTTCCCAAGGTTTGGGATGTGTCCCCAGGGTTTGGGATGCATCCCCAGGGTTAGGGATGTGTCCCCAGGGTTTGATGTGTCCCCAGAGTTTGGGATGTGTCCCCAAGGTCTGGGACGTATCCCCAAGGTTTGGGATGTGTCCCTAAGGTTTGGGATGTATCTCCAGGGTTTGGGATGTGTCCCCAGGGTTTGGGATGCATCTCCAGGGTTTGGGATGTGTCCCCAGGGTTTGGGATGTAGTTTTGGGATGTGTTCCCAAGGTTTGGGATGTATCCCCAGGGTTTGGGATGTGTCCCCAGGGTTTGATGTGTCCCCAAGGTTTGGGATGTGTCCCCAAGGTCTGGGACGTATCCCCAAGGTTTGGGATGTGTCCCTAAGGTTTGGGATGCATCTCCAGGGTTTGGGATGTGTGCCCAGGGTTTGGGATGTGGGTTTGGGATGTGTCCCCAGGGTTTGGGATGTGTCCCCAGGACTCGGGATGTGTCCCCATCACCTCTGTAGAAGATGTTCTGGCTCTTGTAGGTGAAGAACCCTCCTGCTGCCCTCCAGGAGAGGAGAGCTGGGGAGAGTTTTGGGGGTGGGATGTGGAGGTAAACGGCGAGGAGGGGGACACTCAGCAGCCCCACCTGGACCCACCACTCCTTCATCCTATAGGGAAAAAAACCCCAAGGATCCTGCTCACCTGCTCCCCACAAAGCCACCACCACAGCCCTGCCACCCACTCCCACCTCCCCAAAGCCCCCAGGGCCCCCCAAACCCATCCCCCTGGTCCCCAAACCCCTGAAGGCCCCGAAACCTGTAGGTCCCTGGGGTGTGACAGAAAGGGGGCCCCAATGGGGGGGACAGCAGCCCTATGGGGGGGGGCATGGACCCTATATGGGGGATATGAGGGGAGACATGGACCCTACAGGGGGTTTGAGGGGGCTCCATAGGGGATCTGAAGGGGACAAGGACACCATAGAGGGGTGAGGGGACACACAGGCCCCATAGGGGGTCTGAGAGGGGACATGAGGCCCTTTGGGGGTCTGAGGGGGTGATGGGCTCCATAGGGGGTCTGTGAGGGTTGTGGGATTTATAGGGGGTTTGAGGTTGGAATCCTATGGAATCTATAGGGGTCTGAGGGGGTGATGGGGCCCACAGGGGGTTATGGGTTCCACAGGGGGTCTGAGGGGGTCCCATAGGGGATCTGAGGGGGTTATGGGTTCCATAGGGGGTAATGGGTTCCACAGGGGGTCTGAGGGGGTTATGAGTCCAGTAGGGGGTCTGAGGGGGTCCCATAGAGGATCAGAGGGGGTTATGGGTTCCATAGGGGGTGTGAGGGAGTTATGGGTCCAATAGGGGGTGTGAGGGGGTCCCACAGGGAGTGTAAGGGGGTTATGGGTCCCACAGGGGGTTATGGGTTCCATAGGGGGTCTGAGGGGGTTTTCAGTCCAATAGGGGGTCTGAGGGGATCCCATAGAGGATCAGAGGGGGTTATGGGTCCCACAGGGGGACTAAGGGGGTCCCAATGGGGGGTCTGAGGGAGTCCCGTATGGGGGGGTCTGAGGGGTTTACGGGTCCCATAGGGGGTCTGAGGGGGTCCCACAGGGGGTCTGAGGGGGTTATGGGTCCCATAGGGGATCTGAGGGAGTTATGGGTCCAACAGGGAATCAGAGGGGGTTATGGGTCCCATAGGGGGTCTGAGTGGGTCCCAATGGGGGGTCTGAGGGGGTCCCGTAGGGGGTCTGAGGAGTTTATGGCTCCCATAGGGGGTTATGGGTCCCAGAGGGGGTGTGAGGGGGTTATGGGTCCTACAGGGGGTTATGGGTCCCATAGGGGGTTATGGGTCCCATAGGGGGTCTGAGGGGGTCCCACAGGGGGGGTGAGGGGGTTATGGGTCCCACAGGGGGTTATGGGTCCCATAGTGGGTCTGAGGGAGTTATGGGTCCAATAGGGAATCAGAGGGGGTTATGGGTCCCACAGGGGGTCTGAGGGGGTTATGGGTCCCACGGGGGGTTATGGATCCCATAGGAGGTGTGAGGGGGTCCCACAGGGGGTGTAAGGGGGTTATGGGTCCCACAGGGGTTTATGGGTCCCACAGGGGGTCTGAGGGGGTCCCACAGGGGGTCTGAGGGGGGGTCCAGAATCCCCACGTGCTCTGTGTGTATATGGGGGGGGCAGTGGTGCCGGGAGGGAATACCAAAGCCCCGCCCCCTCCCCCCACCCCCACCAAGCCCCGCCCACCCCCACCCAAACCCCTCCCCTATATCAAGCCCCGCCCCCTCAAACAGGCCCCGCCTCCCGGCGCCACCACCAGCGGTGGCGGGAAAACGGCGGCGAATGGCGGGAAAATGGAGGAGGCGGGAAAGTTGGGGGGGGGAGGGGGAACGAAGCAGTCTCGCGCCTCACCTGTCCCGCGACCTCCAGCACCGGGGAGCGTGGCCACCGCCCCGCGCACGCGCTTCTTGACCACGCCCCCCCAAAGCCACGCCCTCGGCCACGCCCCCTCCCCCTCCGTTCCCGCGCGCAGCCGCGGCGTCCGCGCCGTTGCCCGGCGACGCCCCGCGAGCTGTCAAGCCGCCCACGTGGCTGTAAGGCGGCTTGTGATTGGCGGAGGCTAAGGAGAGCGGCCAATCGGAGCGGGGGTTGTTGAGGAGGGAGTGAAGGGGGAGAAGGAGGGAGGGAGGGGGGGTGTGGAACAGTCAGGAGCGGGCGGCGGGAGGAGGGGAAGGAGCGGCGGGAAGATGTCGAGCAGGAGGAGTTTTGGAGACCCCGAGGTGGGTGAAGGGACGGAACCGAACCGAACCGAACCCTGGGGAACCGGGCTCTTAGGGTTGGGGGGGAGCCCAGGGCGAAGCTGAGACCCAGAGGAACCGGGGGGTCCGGGTTTGTTGTGAGCCACGGAACCGAACCGGGGGGAAGCTGAGAACCGGGAGGATCGGACCTGGGAGTTCGGGGGAACCGGGGGTTGAGGGAGGGAAGAGGTCGGGGGTTGGGGGGTCCCTGGGAGGTGTGGGATGGGGGTGTTGGGGGTTCTGGGGGTACTCAAGGGGTCGGTGGAGCCTCCTCCTAAAATGAGGAGGGGGGGTTGGAGCTGGGGGTGGTGGAGATGGGGAGAGGAAAAGAGAGAAATGTGTATCCTGAGGCTTTAAATCGGTGCTGGGGAAGCTGGGGATCCATGTGGGGGGAGGGTGGGGAGAGCCTGGAAGAGGTTATCCAGGGGAACTGTGGCTGCCCCATCCCTGGCAGTGTCTCAGGTCAGGTTGGATGGGGCTTGGAGCCCCCTGGGCTGGTGGGAGGTGTCCCTGGATTGTCCACTTGGGACTGGAGGAGCTTTAAGGTCCCTTCCAACCCAGTGTAATCCCATGGGTGTTGAGGCTGGAGAAGAGAAGGCTGCAATGGGGAGACCTTAGAGCACCTTCCAGTGCCTGAAGGGGCTCCAGGAAAGCTGGGGAGGGACTTGGGACAAGGGCCTGGAGGGATGGGACCCTGCGAGGGGGAAGGGTTTCCAGCTGCAAGAGGGGAGATGGAGAGGAGATCTTGGGCAGGCAGGCAGGGAGGGAGGGAGAAATTGTCTGGGGTGAGGGTGCTGAGCTTTAGAACCAGGTTGCCCAGGAAAAGAGTCTCTGCCCCATCCCTGGCAGTGTTCAAAGCCAGGTTGGATGGGGCTTGGAGCAATCTGGGAGGGAGGTGTCCCTGCCCATGGCAGGGGGGTTGGAATGAGCTGAGCTTTCAGTTCTCTTCCAAGCCAACCCATTCCAGGATTCTATTTCTTGGAGAGGGAGGGAGGGAGAAATTGTTTGGGGTGAGGGTGCTGAGCCCCTGGTTGCCCAGGTTGCCCCCAGAAGCTGTGGCTGCCCCATCCCTGGAGGTGTTGAAGGTTGGATGGGGCTTGGAGCAGAAGGACACAGAGCTCCTGGAAGGTGTCCAGAGCAGAGCCACTCAAATGCTCAGAGGGCTGAGCACCTCCCTGGGAAGCCAGGCTGAGGGCTTGGGGTTGTTCAGCCTGGAGAAGAGGAGGCTCCCAGGTGAGCTTAGAGCAACCTTCCAATATCTGAAGGGGCTCCAAGAAAGCTGGGGGAGGGCTTTGGACACGGGGGGGTAGGGAGAGGAGAAGGGAAATGGGTTAAAACTTGGAGAGAAAGGGGAGATTGAGGTTGGAGATGGGGAGGAACTTCTTGAATTTGAGGGTGGGGAGAGCCTGGCCCAGGTTGTCCAAGGAAGTTGTGGCTGCCCCATCCCTGGCAGTGTCTCAGGTCAGGTTGGATGGGGCTTGGAGTACCCTGGGCTGGTGGGAGGTGTCCCTGCCCATGCAGGGGGTTGGAACTGGATGAGCTTTGAGGTCCCTTCCAACCCAAACCCTTCCAGGATTACATGCTCATTAAGCATTAATTAGGGTTGCCTCATCCCTGGAAGCTTTCATGGACACTTTGGATGGGTTTGGAGCCCCCTGGGCTGGGGGAGGTGTCCCTGCCCATGCAGGGGGTTGGGATGAGCTGATCCTGAAGATCCCTTCCAACCCAAACCATTCCATGATCCAGAAATCTGTCCCAGTGTGGGAGGTATCTGGGAGCTTCCCTGTGGTCTCACCAGTTTTTTTTTTGCTGTCTTTCAGAGCTCTTCACTTTTTCTGTTAATATTTGGGGTTTTTTTAATGCCTTTTATACCCAACTGTGCTTCACCTCCTCTTTTGCCCTTTTCCAAACAGATTCTGACCAGACGAATCCCTCAAAATCCCAAATACCAACACATCAAAACCCGCCTGGATACTGGTGAGTGGGATCATTTTGGGCTGAAAACACCCAAACGGGGATGCAGAACTCCACAAAAATATCCTGAATGTTTTTCCTACCTCTGTCCCCAGCTGCTTCACCCCAGAGAGTGTTGGGTTGAGCCTCAGCTCCTCCCCTGCTCTGTTGTGACAGAAATTACTGATCCTGGAGTTCCTAAATCTGGGTTTTTTCTTTGAGTTTGTGTCTTACTGCTGCTGTGAGAAAAAAATAATTCTTTAGGGAAGGTCTTTTGGCCTTTCTGGTTGTTGAAGGAGTTGAATTTTATCCAGTGTCCATACAAAAAGCCCTGGGGAAGGGGCAGGGTGGCTGTGGTTGCCCTCAGAGCAGAGCCAGGGGAAGGATTTTAATATCAAATCCTGGGTTCAGCTCTGGTGGGGATAAAGCTCCAGCACTGGGACTCTGTGACTTCCAGAGCTCTTGGGAGAGAATTCCTGCAGGTGATGGTTTTGTTCTCCAAAGCCTCACAAAACAATTTCTGCTTTTCAACACAGAATCCCAAAATGAGGTGGGAAGGGAGCTCAGAGCTCATCTCCTCCAAGCTCCATGGGCAGGGACACCTCTCATCCAGCCCAGGGTGCTCCAAGCCCCATCCAACCTGACCTGAGACACTGCCAGGGATGGGGCAGCCACAACTTCCTTGGACAACCTGGGCCAGACTCTCCCCACCCTCAAATTCAAGAACTTCCTCCCCATCTCCAACCTCAATCTCCCCTTTCTCTCCAAGTTTTAACCCATTTCCCTTCTCCTCTCCCTACCCCCCCGTGTCCAAAGCCCTCCCCCCCCTTTCTTGGAGCCCCTTCAGATATTGGAAGGTTGCTCTAAGCTCACCTGGGAGCCTCCTCTTCTCCAGGCTGAACAACCCCAAGCCCTCAGCCTGGCTTCCCAGGGAGGTGCTCAGCCCTCTGAGCATTTGAGTGGCTCTAAATAAGGCTTAGAAATGAGGGTGTTCAGATCCAGGACTTCTCCATATTTTTTTAAGTGACTTCCACAGCTTGGGAAAGCAGGTTGGCTCCACTTGGACACCACACTCATGCCTGGGAATCCCAGAATGGTTCAGGTTGGAAGGGAGCTCAGAGCTCATCTCCTCCAAGCTCCATGCCCAGGGACACCTCTCATCCAGCCCAGGTTGCTCCAAGCCTCATCCAACCTGGCCTTGAACACCTCCAGGGAGGGGGCAGCCACAACTTCTCTGGGCAATCTGTTCCAGAGTCTCAATCCCCTCATCTAAATCATCAATAAAGATATTGAACAGCACTGGGCCCAACACTGATCCCTGGGGGACACCACAGCCGCCATTTTGATGCAGCCCCGTTCAGCACCACTCTCTGGGCCCGTTCCAGCAGTTCCTGACCCAGCACAGGGTGCTCCTGTCTGATCCATGGGCTGACAGCTTTTTCAGGAGGATGCTGTGGGAGACGGTGTCAAAGACCTTGCTGAAGTCCAGGTAGAGCCCATCCACAGCCTTCCCCTCATCTACCAGTCGGGTCACCCGATCATAAAAGGAGGTCAGGTTGGTCAGACAGGACCTGCTCTTCCTAACCCCGTGCTGGCTGGGTCTGATCCCTTGCCCATCCTGCAGGTGCTGTGTGATTGCACTGAGGATGATCTGTTCCATAACCCTGCCAGGCACTGAGGTCAGGCTGACGGGCTTGGAGTTTCTTGGGTCCTCCTTTCATCCTATTTTGTAGATTTCTGTGACATTCACCAACTTCCAATCATCTGGGATGTCCCCAGTGAGCCAGGACTGTTGGTACTGGAACATCCTCCTTGTAGATAAGTTGATCAAGTATGGGTTTGGTGATCATGTAGTGAGGTGGATCAGGAACTGGTTGAAAGGAAGGAGTCAGAGAGTTGTAGTCAATGGGGCAGAATCTGGTTGGAGGTGTGTGACTAGTGGAGTCCCTCAGGGGTCGGTACTGGGACTGGTGTTGTTCAATATCTTCATCAACGACTTGGATGAGGGTATAGAATGTACCCTCAGCAAGTTTGCTGATGACACTAAGCTGGGAGGAGTGGCTGACACACCAGAAGGCTGTGCTGCCATTCAGAGAGACTTAGACAGGCTGGAGAGTTGGGCAGGGAGAAACATGATGAAATTCAACAAGGGGAAGTGTAGAGTTTTGCATTTGGGGAAGAACAACCCGATGGCCCAGTATAGGTTGGGGGCTGACCTGCTGGAGAGCAGTGTAGGTGAAAGAGACCTGGGGGTCCTGGTTGACAAGAAGATGACCATGAGCCAGCAATGTGCCCTTGTGGCCAAGAAGGCCAATGGCATCCTGGGGTGCATTAGAAAGGGTGTGGTTAGTAGGTCAAGAGAGGTTCTCCTCCCCCTCTATTCTGCATTGGTGAGGCCGCACCTGGAGTATTGTGTCCAGTTCTGGGCCCCTCAGTTCAAGAAGGACAGGGAAGTGCTTGAAAGAGTCCAGCGCAGAGCTACTAAGATGATTAAGGGAGTGGAACATCTCCCTAATGAGGAAAGGCTGAGGGAGCTGGGTCTCTTTAGTTTGGAGAAAAGGAGACTGAGGGGTGACCTCATCAATGTTTTCGGCCAAGTGCCGGGTCCTGCACTTTGGCCACAACAACCCCATGCAGCGCTACAGGCTGGGGACAGTGGTTGGAGAGCAGCCAGGCAGAAAGGCACTTGGGAGTCTGGATTGACAGGAAGCTGAACATGAGCCAGCAGTGTGCCCAGGTGGCCAAGAAGGCCAATGGCATCCTGGCATGTATCAGAAACAGCGTCACCAGCAGGTCCAAGGAGGTGATTCTGCCCCTATACTCAGCCCTGGTAAGGCCACACCTTGAGTACTGTGTCCAGTTCTGGGCCCCTCAGTTCAAGAAGGATATTGAGGTCCTCGAACAGGTCCAAAGGAGGGCGACCAAGCTGGTGAAGGGACTCGAACACAGATCCTATGAGGAGAGGCTGAGGGAGCTGGGGGTGTTGAGGAGAAGAGGAGGCTCAGGGGAGACCTCATTGCTGTCTACAACTACCTGAAAGGAGGATGGAGCCAGGGGGGGGTTGGGCTCTTTTCCCAGGCAACTCTCAGCAAGACAAGAGGGCAGGGTCTGAAATTATGCCAGGGGAAGTTCAGATTGGATATTAGAAAGAATTTTTTCACAGGAAGGGTGATCAGACATTGGAATGGGCTGCCTGGGGAGGTGATGGACTCTTCGTCCCTGGAGACATTTAAAAAGCGACTCGATATGGCACTCAGTGCCATGGTCTAGTGACTGTGGCGGTTGATCAAGGGTTGGACTCGATGATCTCTGAGGTCCCTTCCAACCCAGCCTATTCTATGATTCTATGATTCTATGATTCTATGAAATATGTAAGGGGTGAGTGTCAGGGAGATGGAGTTAGGCTCTTCTCAGTGGTGACCAGTGATAGGACAAGGGGTAATGGGTGTAAATTGGAGCACAGGAGGTTCAAGTTGAATATCCGGAAAACTTTTTTTCCTGTAAGGGTGACAGAGCCCTGGAACAGGCTGCCCAGGGGGGTCGTGGAGTCTCCTTCACTGGAGACATTCAAAACCCACCTGGACACGTTCCTATGCGAGGTTCTCTAGGTGGCCCTGCTCTGGCAGGGGGGGTTGGACTAGATGATCTTTCGAGGTCCCTTCCAACCCCAAGGATTCTATGATCCCTCTGGATGCCTTGAGACGATTTGAGCATTTCCAGGGAATTCCTCATCCCAGTGAGGAGACTTCAACCTTCAGAACCTCAGGGTCCAGCAAGTATTTTAGCTGATTTTTCTCTGTTTTTCTGCTAAGAGGTAAACTGAGGGACTTGTAATTTCCTGGGGAAAACGATCTGCAGAAAATTAAAAATAAATTGTACTTTGTTTTGGGTTTTTTTTTGCCTTCAAAACCAGTTTTTTCCCTGAAGAAAACGAATAAAAATTTGGTATAAACTGTATTTTTTTTTCCATTACAGGCAGCAGTTTAACCAAATACACTGAGAAGCTGGAAGAGCTCAAAAGAAGTGAGTATCAGCAGAGGGGCACAACCAGGGAGTTATTGAAGGTTGGAAAAAACTCTTGGGATCATCCAAGGTGGTCAAGGCCACCACTTCCCCCTCTCCCTCAGCTTTTTGGGGTGGATTAGTTCAGAACTGGCTGAAATCCCACACCTGAATTCCCTTTTCTGGGAATCTCCACTCTGATCATTCCCCAGAACTTCCAGGGTTTTGTAGGTTTTCTGCTTTACAGGTGGCACGGAGCAACCAGGGCAAGGAGGCTCTGCAGGGCTCATGTTGTGTCCCTGCTGCTTTGGGTTGGGTTTGGGTTTTTTTGGGGTTTTTTTGTTATTTTTGGGGTTTTTTGGTTGTTTTTGTTTGTTTGTTTGTTTGTTGTTGTGGGGTTTTTTTGGTTTTTGGGGTTTTGTTTTATGGTTTTGGGGTGGGTTTTTTGTGGGGGGTTTTTTGTGTGTTTTTTTTGTTTGGGTTTCTTTGGTTTTGGTTTTTTGTTTAGTTTTTGGGTTTTTTGGGTTTTTGTGTTTTTTTAGGTTTTGGTTTGGTTTTTTGGTTTGGTTTTTTGGTTTGGTTTTTGGTTTTTTGGTTTGGTTTTTTGGTTTGGTTTTTTGGTTTGGTTTTGGTTTTTTGGTTTGGTTTTTCTGTTTGGTTTTTCGTGTTTTTTGCTTTGCTTTTTGTTTTTGATTTTGTTTTTTTGCTTTGTTTTTTTGTTTTGTTTTTTTGGTTTGGTTTTTGTTTTTGTTTTGTTTTGTTTTTTGTTTTGGTTTTTGGTTTGGTTTTGGTTTGGTTTTTGGTTTGGTTTTTGGTTTGGTTTTGGTTTGGTTTTGGTTTTAGGTTTTTTTTTGTTTTGGTTTGGTTTGGTTTGAATTTTTTGTTTTGCTTTTTTGTTTTGCTTTTTGCTTTGCCTTTTGTTTTTGGTTTTGTTTTTTGTGTTGGTTTTTTGTTTTGTTTTGTTTTGTTTTTTATTTGTTTTTTGTTTTCTTTTTTGTTGTTTTGTTTTGTTGTTTTGTTTTGTTGTTTTGTTTTGTTGTTTTGTTTTGTTGTTTTGTTTTGTTGTTTTGTTTTGTTGTTTTGTTTTTTGTTTTGTTTTTTGTTTTTGTTTTGTTTTTGGGTTTTTGTTTGTTTTTTGTTTTTATTTTGTTTTGGTTTTGGTTTTTTGTTTTGCTTTTTGTTTTTTGTTTTTTTTGGGTTTTGTTTTGGGTTTTGTTTGTTTGGGGTTTTGTTTGTTTTGTTTTGGTTTGGTTTTGCTTTGGTTTTGGTTTGCTTTTTGGTGTTGTTTTTTTTTTTTTCCTTTGGTTTTTGTTGTTTGTTTCTCTTTGTTTCTCTTTGTTTCTCTTTGTTTCTCTTTGTTTTCCTTTGTTTTCCTTTGTTTTCCTTTGTTTTCCTTTGTTTTCCTTTGTTTTCCTTTGTTTTCCTTTGTTTTCCTTTGTTTTCCTTTGTTTTCCTTTGTTTTCCTTTGTTTTCCTTTGTTTTCCTTTGTTTTCCTTTGTTTTCCTTTGTTTTCTGCCCCTGGATGGGCACCACCCAGACACAGAATTCCTCTTTCCAACCTAAACCTGGAGCAGATATATCAGGGAGGACTCAGGCTGCACTGCTCAGGTTTTCTTTCAGCTGAAAAGATGATTCCACTTCAATACACAAATTCTTCTGTATTTAGATTTTTTTATCAGTATCCTCCAAGCCAGGAAAGAACCAAGAATCCCTCATTGATTTGACAAGAATAACATCATTTACCAGAAAAAAACCTGAGGATTTGAAGCCTTTGAGCCTCTCAGACTAAATAAAACCTGGTTTATTTTCCTCACTCTCTTTTCTCTTTTCTTTTTTTTTTTCTTTTTTTCTCTTTTCTTTTCCTCTTTTGGCTCTTTAACAAAAAATTCTCATCAAGAAAACTGATTTTTTACTACTTTATTCCCAGGATTATTTTCACAGAGGGAGCCAGGGAACCTCTTATCCCCTAAAACTCCATTTAGTGATGTGAAAGAAAACCCCTCCCCATTAATGAGGATTAATTAAGCTTTTAAAATGGAGTTTTTAGACCCATTTCATAGAATCATAGAATCATAGAATAGGCTGGGTTGGAAGGGACCTCAGAGATCATCGAGTCCAACCCTTGATCCACTACCTCCACAGTCACTAGACTATGGCACTGAGTGCCACATCGAGTCGCTTTTTAAATGTCTCCAGGGATGAAGAGTCCACCACCTCCCCAGGCAGCCCGTTCCAATGTCTGATCACCCTTTCCGTGAAAAAATTCTTTCTAATCTCCAACCTAAACCTCCCCTGGCACAACTTGAGACCCTGCCCTCTTGTCTTGCTGAGAGTTGCCTGGGAAAAGAGCCCAACCCCCCCCTGGCTCCAACCTCCTTTCAGGGAGTTGGAGAGAGTGATGAGGTCTCCTCTGAGCTTCCTCTTCTCCAGCCTCAACACCCCCAGCTCCCTCAGCCTCTCCTCAGAGGATCTGTGCTCCAGTCCCTTCACCAGCCCAGTTGCCTCCTTTGGACCTGCTCCAGCACCTCAATCTCCTTCCTGAGCTGAGGGGCCCAGAACTGGACACAGGACTCAAGCTGTGGCCTCACCAGGGCTGAGCTCAGGGGCAGAATCCCTTCCCTGGACCTGCTGGCCACGCTGTTCCTGAGCCAGCCCAGGATGCCATTGGCCTTCTTGGCCACCTGGGCACACTGCTGGCTCATGTTCAGCTTCCTGTCAATCCAGACTCCCAGGTCCCTTTCTGCCTGGCTGCTCTCCAACCACTTTGTCCCCAGCCTGTAGCGCTGCATGGGGTTGTTGTGGCCAAAGTGCAGGACCCAGCACTTGGCCGTGTTGAAGCTCATCCCATTGGAGTCAGCCCATCTCTCCAGTCTGTCCAGGTCCCTCTGCAGAGCCCTCCTGCCTTCCAGCTGATCCACACTCCCCCCCAGCTTGGTGTCATCAGCAAACTTGCTGATGATGGACTCAATCCCCTCATCTAAATCATCAATAAAGATATTGAACAGCACTGGGCCCAACACTGATCCCTGGGGGACACCACAGCCGCCATTTTGATGCAGCCCCGTTCAGCACCACTCTCTGGGCCCGTTCCAGCAGTTCCTGACCCAGCACAGGGTGCTCCTGTCTGATCCATGGGCTGACAGCTTTTTCAGGAGAATGCTGTGGGAGAAGGTGTCAAAGGCTTTGCTGAAGTCCAGGCAGAGCCCATCCACAGCCTTCCCCTCATCCACCAGTCGTGTCCCCTGATGATAAAAGGAGGTCAGGTTGGTCAGACAGGACCTGCCCTTCCTAACCCCGTGCTGGCTGGGTCTGATCCCTTGCCCATCCTGCAGGTGCTGTGTGATTGCTCTGAGGATGATCTGTTCCATGACCCTGCCAGGCACTGAGGTCAGGCTTTTTAATTACCTCTGAGGTGGCTGATGCTCAGATTATCAGGCAGATCACTCATCTCTCACCTGAATTTCTTTGTCTGGCTGCAAAATGCTTCTTTATTGATGATTTATTTGTTGCCTTTGGTTTGGGGTTTTTTTTTTTAAGCCCCACAGCTCTTTGAGGAGGAAAAAAAAAGAAAAAAAAAAGGGAAATCAAGGTCATTTTCCTTTTTTTTTCAACTCTTGTTTGATGGGATTTCAATCCTTAACCCTCCCATCCCTTTAATTTATTTTTTTTTTATCCCTCCTGAAAATCTTCTTGCTGCTTTTCAAGCCCTAAATCTGATTTTTTTTTCCTTTCAGCTAAGAGACTTTTTGTTTCCTCCTGGTTCTGGAGTCCAGGAGTGAAACTTTTCTCATTCTTTTTGGGCTTGAATAGATACTTTGTGTTCTCAGAAATGTAGAAAACTTAGAACTTTAGGAAAAAAAAAAACAAAAACCCTTGATTTCTCAGGGATAGATGACACCCTTTGGACACCACTTGAAAAACCCAGGACAGGCAACTCTCTGTCTCCTCTGTAACATGAGAAAGTGGGACTTGATCCTTCTGTGGAATTAAAAAAAAAATAAGAGAGCTAAAACCATCATGATTTGTCCTTTGGAAGGTTGATTTGAGGAGAAAACACCAAAATCTCTTCTTTTCCTCTGCTGTTGTTTCACTCGTTCCCAAAGCCTCAAGGAGCCTCTTTGAATTCACAATCATTTCAGCTTCAGACCTGAAGCAAAAAAAAAACCCTAAAAAACCCCAAATATGTCTGAAAATCCAAATGGGGCTTCCAGGACAGAACCAGGTATATTTTGTGTTATTTTTGGGGTTTTTTTTCAGTTGGAAATTGAAGTTTTTTGGCAGCTTCTGGAGGGCTCAGCGCAGGCTTTTGGGTTTCTCTGCTGCAGGTCTGGCTTTGGTTTTTTCTTTTTAATTGGGTTTTTCTTCATTTAGGGTAATAAAGGGAAGATTTAAGGCATAAACCCATGTTTGGGGATGAAAAATCCTTGCTTGAGGTGGGAGGAAACCTCCCAGGAGCTGGTTTGGAGGGAGCACTCTGCCAATGGTTCTGCTTTTTTTGGGGGGGGTTTCCAGCTTTTCATCAGTTTTGCTGCTTTTATTTCTCATCCTAAAGAAGGTTGGGGGGTTGCCCTTCCCATGGCTGAAGGGCTCTTCAGGGAATTTTAATTTAATTTAATTTAGTTTAATTTAATTTAATTTAATTTAATTTAATTTAATTTAATTTTAATTAATTTTGAATCATTTGGGTTTCTGTGGGGCAGCTGAAACGTACTGGGGGAAAACTGAAGGTTGCTTTTAATTCTGAGCTTGAAACTAGGTGGGTATTAAGAACCCAAAGGATCATTTCCAACTTCTCTGCCATCCTGAAATGTATTTTATACCCAGGTCTTGTACTTCAGCCCCAGGGTTTGAGGGCTGGAACACAAAGGGTGTTTTGGGTGGGCTCCTTCTTCCTAAAAGAAGTTGGTTAGTAGCAAGGAGGTGATGCTTTGCAGCTAAATAATAATAATAATAATAATAATAATAATAATAATAATAATAATAATAATAATAATAATAATAATAATAATAAAAAAATTAGATAATAATAATTGTTATTATTATTATTATTGTTGTTATTGTATATTATTATTGTATATTATTATTATTTTATATTATTATTATAATATAATAATATAATATAATGATATAATAATAATATAATAATAATATAATATAATTATATTATAATAATAATTATTATTGTTGTTATTATTATTATTGTTATTGTATATTATTATTGTATATTATTATAATAATAATATAATAATATAATATAATTATATTATAATAATAATTATTATTGTTGTTATTATTATTGTTGTTGTTGTTATTGTATATTATTATTGTATATTATTATTATAATAATAATATAATAATATAATAATATAACTCTGGCAGGGGGGGTTGGACTAGATGATCTTTCGAGGTCCCTTCCAACCCCTAGGATTCTATGATTCTATGATTCTATGATAATAATAATATAATAATAAACAATATAATATAATTATATTATAATAATAATTATTATTGTTATTATTATTGTTGTTGTTATTGTATATTATTATTGTATATTATTATTTTATATTATTATTATTTTATATTATTATTATTTTATATTATTATTATTATTATTATTATTATTATTATTATTATTATTATTATTATTATTATTATTATTATGGGAAAGGTTCATTTTGGGAACTCAGCTTGCTCTGGAGGCTGAAAATTAATGGTCCTCCCTCTGCAAGAAATGAGTTTAAAAGGAAAAGGACAGAAATAAATGACAAAAACCTGAGATAAAAGCTCCCAATTTCCCTTTTTGTGTCTGTTCTGCTCCTGTTTTATGTCATGTAATGCTCTGCTCCTGATTATATACAGGGAGAATCTTGTCCAGGAGGTGTTGGAAAACTCATGGTCACCACTTAAAACGTTGGGAAAAACCCCTCAGCCTCTGGTGTTCCCTCTGGCTCCTTCTCTGTCTCAGCTTGAGAGTTTCCCTAAGCTGCTTTGGTGGTAATTTTATTTTTTGGTGGTTCCAGAATTAAGGCTTGGAACCCTTCCCCCTTCTCATCTCCCTGTGATGGAACCTTCAGCAGGTGGGTTGAGAGGATTTAAAGTGATTTAACTGGCTGGATTTGCTGAGGATCCTCTGCTCCTTGTGAGCTGCAGAGAGCCAGGTCTGGGATCCCCTCCAACAGTTATAGAAATGGTCAGAATAATGCAAAGGATTTTATTTTGGTTTTATTTGTTAATTAAGATTTGCCTCTTCAGAGGTGGAGCCTGGTAAGGGAGAAAGAAGAAGAGAAAGGAGGGATTTTATTAACTTATTTTATTATTTTTATTTTATTTATTTATTATTTTATTTTACTTTCTTTATTAATTAAAATTTGCCTCTTCAGAGATGGAGCCTGGGAAGGGAGGAGGAAGAAAAGAAAGGAGAGATATTATTATTTTATTTTATTATTTTTATTTTATTTATTTATTATATTATTTTACTTTCTTTGTTAATTAAAATTTGCCACTTCAGAGATGGAGCCTGGGAAGGGAGGAAGAAGAAAAAAAAGGAGAGATATTATTATTTTATTTTATTATTTTTATTTTATTTATTTATTATTCTATTTTAATTTATTAATTAAAATCTGCCACTTCAGAGATGGAGCCTGGTAAAGGAGGAGGAAGAAGAGAAAGGAGGGATTTTATTATTTTATTTTTTTATTTTTTAATTTTTATTTTATTTATTTATTATTTTATTTTACTTTCTTTGTTAATTAAAATTTGTCTCTTCAGAGATGGAGCCTGGTAAGGGAGGAGGAAGAAAAGAAAGGAGGGATTTTATTAATTTATTTTTTTATTTTTATTTTATTTATTTATTATTTTATTTTAATTTCTTTATTAATTAAAATTTACCTCTTCAGAGGTGGAGCCTGGTAAAGGAGGAGAAAGAAAAGAAAGTAGGAGCAATTTTAGAGTTGTTTTTATGTTTTTTTGACTCAGAGCTGCAGCTTCAGGACACAGGAGGAATTTT
>CM041083.1:1542547-1697132 GCA_023079485.1 Archilochus colubris | reverse complement strand
GGCTTGGAGCAACCTGAGCTGGTGGGAGGTGTCCCTGCCCATGCAGGGTGTTGGGACTGGATGAGCTTTGAGGTCCCTTCCACCCTTCCAACCCAAACCATTCTTCACCTCTGTGTCAGCCTTGGAGATATTTCTCTACCTCATCCCACAAACCCCACCCAAGCTGGGCACTGCAATCTGTGCCAGCCCATCTCTTTTATTCCTCCTTCTGTCATCCTCATCATCTTTCAGTAAAGAATTTTGATTTTAATGGGATTAATATGATTTTTTTTTTCCTTTACATATTTTGGTGAGTCAGACACATCCTGGGTTCATGAGCCACTGTGAGGAGCACAGAACCAGCTCAGGCATTCAGAAGTTCCTTGGATTTCTTCTCAAATTTAAGTGGGAGGTGGGAGGTGTCCCTGCCCATGGCAGGGGTTGGAACTGGATGATTTTAAACATCCTTTCCAATCCAAACCAGTCTGGAATTCTAGGATTCTGTAGCTTTCTCTCCATTCACCATTGCTGTTCACTGGTAGGAAATGGTTCCTCTAACACAAAAGCTTTTGGGGATGTTTGGAGAACCTTCTTCTGTGCTTGGCTCAGCTGTGACCCAGGTGCTCAGGCAAGGGGAGCCAAGCTCATCCCCTCTAGATTCCAGGCTCTTGCTGTGATCTCAGCTGAGACATTGCTTTTCTGGATCATTGCAGATAATATTTTAGGGCCTTGAGAGGGGATGAAGTGTTCACCAGATGTATTTCCACCAAAAGACACAAACTGGATGTGTGGCAGGAACCCTCAAGTGCTGGGATTTGGGGTACAGAGACACCCAAACTCTTTCTGTTGGTTTTTGGGAGTCCAACCCAATCTGGTAGGAAAACTGGGAACCTCTCTGCTCACCTGGGTCAGACAGATTTCAACCACAGGGTTGGGAATCAAGGGGTCAAAGCAGCTCTCCAGAAATCCTTGCAGCCTGTCCCAGCTCATCCTTGTTGGAATATCCCAAGGATGGGGCACCTTGGCTCTCCAGCCTTGTCCTGCTGAACACACAGCTGAATAAATGTCTTGGTGGGTGATGTCTTCCAAGAAGCAGGAATTTCCTTTGCTCTCCACAGGGTGCATCTGCTGGTGGCTCTGAACCTGAGCACCAGCCCCAAGGAAACCTTCCTGAATCCTTGGAGAAAACCTCTGAGGAAAGAAAGGAGGAGACAGACTCGGGAGGGACAAACACAGCTCCCAGCAGGGTATGTAGATGCCTCTTGGTTGACTCCTAATTGGGCCATTTCTGATAATTTTTTGTTGATGCAAAGCAGGTGAATTTCTCAGAGTTCAACTGGGCAAATCCTTGCAGGTCCCTGAGGTTTGCTGCTGTTATATTGAAGTCAAAAGTGAAGTTAGAGATAGGGGGTGGGATTCATCTGCATGAAACAAGAGGCCAGAACTCCCCCCACACACACACACAATGCTCCAGGATTGGGGCAGAGCAGCTAGAAAGAGCCTGGTGGAAGAAGATCTGGAGGTGTTGGTCAAGCAGGGGCTGAATATGAGGCAGAGTGTGGCCAGGTGGCCAAGGTGGCCACCAGCATCCTGATTGGGCTGGGCTGGGATCAGCAGTGGGGTGGGCAGCAGGAGCAGGGCAGGGATTGTCCCCCTGTGCTGGGCACTGGGGAGGCTGCACCCCCAATCCTGGGGTCAGTTCTGGGGACCTGAGGAGCAGAAGGAGATTGAGGGGCTGGAGAGTGTCCAGAGAAGGGAATGGAGCTGGGGAAGGGGCTGGAGAGCACAAATCTGACCAGGATGGGCTGAGGGATCTGGGTTGAGACTGGGAAGAGACTGCCCAGCCCTGTCTCCAACCTCCTTCCAGGGACATGGAGACAATGAGGAGGTTTCCCCTCATGGCATCCTCTGCTCCAGGCTCAACATCCCCAGGTCCCTCAGCCCCTCCTCATAGAATCCCTGAATGGTTTGGGTTGGAAGGGACCTCAAAGCTCATCCAGTTCCAACCCCCTGCATGGGCAGGGACACCTCCCACCAGCCCAGGGTGCTCCAAGCCCCATCCAACCTGACCTGAGACCCTGCCAGGGATGGGACAACAGAGGTGGGGAAGGGTCTGGAGAATAAATCTGCTGAGGAGCAGCTGAGGGAGCTGGAGGTGTTGATCCTGGATCAAAGGATGCTGAGGGGAAACCTTCTGACTCTCTACAAGTCCATGAAAGGAGGTTGAAGCAAGAGGGGTTGGCCTCTTTTTTCAAGTTTCAAGCAATAGGACAAGAGGAAATGGCTTCAAGTTGCCCAGGAGAGGTTTGGGTTGGAGATTAGAAGAAATTTCTTCAATAAAAGGCTTATCAAACACACAGACTGCCTAGGGAGGTGGTGGAATCACCATCCCTGGAGGTGTTTAAAAGCTGTGGAGATGTGGTGCTGGGGGACATGGTCCAAGCTCTGGTCTTGGTGGAGCTGGGTTCATGGTTGGTAGAGTTGGGTTCTGGTTGGATTCGATGATCCCAAAGGACTTTTCCAAACAGAATGTTGCTGTGATTCTGTGGAAAGGGTCTTGCTTTCTATCTTCCACTATGGCAGTCTGGGATATTGTCTTGTTGCTCATCTACCACCCTCTGCAGAGCTCGGCTGTGCCCCTACCACACCCAGAAGATGGTCTGCATGGAAACCAATCCATGGAGCTTCTTGAGTCCACGGAGGAGAGGCTGGAAGGACAAGCACAGCAGGACAGCAGCCACGTGAGTCTTCTCCAGCAGTGCTGGACAGAAAAATAGTGGGATGGTAAGTGGGAGGATGTCAGGGAGTGATAGGAGCAGGGGGGATGGATTCAAAGTAGAGGAGGGGAGCTTGAGATTGGAAGTTAGGAAGAAGTTCTTCACCATGAGGGTGTTGAGAGACTGGATCAGGTTGTCCAGAGAGGTGGTGGAAGCTCCATCCCTGGAAGTTTTGAAGGTTGGATGGGGCTTGGAGCAACCTGAGCTGGTGGGAGGTGTCCCTGCTCATGCAAGGAGGGGCTGGAACTGGATGAGCTTTGAGGTCCCTTCCACCCTTCCAACCCAAACCATTCTTCGCCTCTGTGTCAGCCTTGGAGATATTTCTCTACCTCATCCCACAAACCCCACCCAAGCTGGGCACTGCAATCTGTGCCAGCCCATCTCTTTTATTCCTCCTTCTGTCATCCTCATCATCTTTCAGTAAAGAATTTTGATTTTAATGGGATTAATATGATTTTTTTTTTCCTTTACATATTTTGGTGAGTCAGACACATCCTGGGTTCATGAGCCACTGTGAGGAGCACAGAACCAGCTCAGGCATTCAGAAGTTCCTTGGATTTCTTCTCAAATTTAAGTGGGAGGTGGAAGGTGTCCCTGCCCATGGCAGGGGTTGGAACTGGATGATTTTAAACATCCTTTCCAACCCAAACCAGTCTGGAATTCTGGGATTCTGTAACTCACTTTCCATTCACTATTGCTGTTCACTGGTAGGAAATGGTTCCTCTAACACAAAAGCTTTTGGGGATGTTTGGAGAACCTTCTTCTGTTCTTGGCTCAGCTGTGACCCAGGTGCTCAGGCAAGGGGAGCCAAGCTCATCCCCTCTAGATTCCAGGCTCTTGCTGTGATCTCAGCTGAGACATTGCTTTTCTGGATCATTGCAGATAATATTTTAGGGCTTTGAGAGGGGATGAAGTGCTCACCAGATGTATTTCCACCAAAAGACACAAACTGGATGTGTGGCAGGAACCCTCAAGTGCTGGGATTTGGGGTACAGAGACACCCAAACTCTTTCTGTTGGTTTTTGGGAGTCCAACCCAATCTGGTAGGAAAACTGGGAACCTCTCTGCTCACCTGGATCAGAGAGATTTCAACCACAGGGTTGGGAATCAAGGGGTCAAAGCAGCTCTCCAGAAATCCTTGCAGCCTGTCCCAGCTCATCCTTGTTGGAATATCCCAAGGATGGGGCACCTTGGCTCTCCAGCCTTGTCCTGCTGAACACACAGCTGAATAAATGTCTTGGTGGGTGATGTCTTCCAAGAAGCAGGAATTTCCTTTGCTCTCCACAGGGTGCATCTGCTGATGGCTCTGAACCTGAGCACCAGCCCCAAGGAAACCTTCCTGAATCCTTGGAGAAAACCTCTGAGGAAAGAAAGGAGGAGACAGACTCAGGAGGGACAAACACAGCTCCAAGCAGGGTATGTAGATGCCTCTTGGTTGACTCCTAATTGGGCCATTTCTGATAATTTTTTGTTGATGCAAAGCAGGTGCATTTCTCAGAGTTCAACTGGGCAAATCCTTGCAGATCCCTGAGGTTTGCTGCTGTTATATTGAAGTCAAAAGTGAAGTTAGAGAAAGGGGGTGGGATTCATCTGCATGAAACAAGAGGCCAGAACTCCCCCCCCACACACACACAATGCTCCAGGATTGGGGCAGAGCAGCTGGAAAGAGCCTGGTGGAAAAAGACCTGGAGGTGTTGGTCAAGCAGGGGCTGAATATGAGGCAGAGTGTGGCCAGGTGGCCAAGGTGGCCACCAGCATCCTGACTGGGATGTGCTGGGATCAGCAGTGGGGTGGGCAGCAGGAGCAGGGCAGGGATTGTCCCCCTGTGCTGGGCACTGGGGAGGCTGCACCCCCAATCCTGGGGTCAGTTCTGGGGACCTGAGGAGCAGAAGGAGAGTGAGGGGCTGGAGAGTGTCCAGAGAAGGGAATGGAGCTGGGGAAGGGGCTGGAGAGCACAAATCTGACCAGGATGGGCTGAGGGATCTGGGTTGAGACTGGGAAGAGACTGCTCAGCCCTGTCTCCAACCTCCTTCCAGGGACATGGAGACAATGAGGAGGTTTCCCCTCATGGCATCCTCTGCTCCAGGCTCAACATCCCCAGGTCCCTCAGCCCCTCCTCATAGAATCCCTGAATGGTTTGGGTTGGAAGGGACCTCAAAGCTCATCCAGTTCCAACCCCCTGCATGTGCAGGGACACCTCCCACCAGCCCAGGGTGCTCCAAGCCCCATCCAACCTGACCTGAGACCCTGCCAGGGATGGGACAACAGAGGTGGGGAAGGGTCTGGAGAATAAATCTGCTGAAGAGCAGCTGAGGGAGCTGGAGGTGTTGATCCTGGAGCAAAGGATGCTGAGGGGAAACCTTCTGACTCTCTACAAGTCCATGAAAGGAGGTTGAAGCAAGGGGGGGTTGGCCTCTTTTTTCAAGTTTCAAGCAATAGGACAAGAGGAAATGGCTTCAAGTTGCCCAGGGGAGGTTTGGGTTGGAGATTAGAAGAAATTTCTTCAATAAAAGGCTTATCAAACACACAGGCTGCCCAGGGAGGTTGTGGAATCACCATCCCTGGAGGTGTTTAAAAGCTGTGGAGATGTGGTGCTGGGGGACATGGTCCAAGCTCTGGTCTTGGTGGAGCTGGGTTCATGGTTGGTAGAGTTGGGTTATGGTTGGATTCAATGATCCCAAAGGACTTTTCCAAACAGAATGTTGCTGTGATTCTGTGGAAAGGGTCTTGCTTTCCATCTTCCACTATGGCAGGCTGGGATATTGTCTTGTTGCTCATCTACCACCCTCTGCAGAGCTCGGCTGTGCCCCCACCACACCCAGAAGATGGTCTGCATGGAAACCAATCCATGGAGCTTCTTGAGTCCACGGAGGAGAGGCTGGAAGGACAAGCACAGCAGGACAGCAGCCATGTGAGTCTTCTCCAGCAGTGCTGGACAGAAAAATAGTGGGATGGTAAGTGGGAGGATGTCAGGGAGTGATAGGAGCAGGGGGGATGGATTCAAAGTAGAGGAGGGGAGCTTGAGATTGGAAGTTAGGAAGAAGTTCTTCCCCATGAGGGTGTTGAGAGACTGGATCAGGTTGTCCAGAGAGGTGGTGGAAGCTCCATCCCTGGAAGTTTTGAAGGTTGGATGGGGCTTGGAGCACCCTGGGCTGGTGGGAGGTGTCCCTGCTCATGCCAGGAGGGGCTGGAACTGGATGAGCTTTAAGGTCCCTTCCAACCCTGAAAATTCTATGGTTTCTGTGATAGTCTTTAAGGTCCCTTCCAACCCAACCCCGTCTGTGAGTCAGTGATTTTAGAAAAGGGAATTTATCAAAACCAAGCAGCTACCACCACAAATTGTTTTGTGGCCTTCACATCCTCCCCCCCCTCCCGCCACGGGCTCTGCACCCCAGGGCATTTTCCTCTGGTGCACCTGGTGAAAAAAACCCTTTTCTTCTCAAGAGAATGGGGAAAACTTGGTTCAGAGGGGAGGAAAGAGGAGCAGCCCCTCTCTGCCTGCAGCTCCTTCATCTTCTCATCCCTGGTGGCTGCCCCTAGGTGGGGGGGATGCAAACTGGAGCTGCTGCTTTCAGCTGCCACCATCACGATTTTTTATCTCTTAAAAAGGTTCACTGGGGCCTGGAGAAAAAAAAATTAAAAAATCATCCTGTAACAACCCAAGAGCTTCATTTCTGAGGTGCAATTTCTGGCTGGCAGGAGTTAATGGGGGGGAAGGAAATTAACTGTGAGAAGGAGGCAGGATGAGCCCGGGGACCACGCGCCCTTGCAAGAAGCGGTGCCCGTGTCCTCTGGATGAAACACTTTTGTATTACTTTTTTTTTTTCTTTTTTTTTTTTTTCTTGGCATTTTACAAGCCCATAGAAGCCAATTCCTGCCTCCTTTTGTCTCCCAAATCCCCTGCAGTTAAGCTTACTCATTTTCAGAGTTAATTCAGAAAAATGCCCCTCCTTGGCGAGCATCTTTTTCTCTCTTTACCTCTTTCATTACAGAAATAATTTTTTTTCCATTCTCCCTTTTATTTCCATTTTTTTCTCTTTCCTGCCCTAATTTTACTTGCTCCTTTCCTTTCTTTCCCCCTTCTCTCTTCTCCTTTCTCTTTCACCCTGCCACCTGCCAGCAGCAAATCATTCCTATCAAAAGCAGCAGCCTCTCTCTATCTCCATCTCTTTGAGGTGTCTCATTGCTGGCATCTCAGAGCACAAAAGCTGCTCAAATTGCAGAGGAATATCAGATGAAGGAGGGTTATTAACCCCCTGCAATTTCCCATCACCCCAGGAAATGGCAGCTTTATGAGATCAGGGTGGCCTTCAACACTTCAGCGAGGTCTCAGCAACTCGTGGGATTTATCTTGCTGGTGTCTTGTGATGCTATTGCCACATTTGGACCCATCCTGAAGAGGAAAACTGTTTCACAGCTTGTCTGAAGGTAGATGAGCTGTGACCCGAGGCAGGATGGAGTGAAATATCCATGTGGTCTCATCTGATGGTGCCAAAGATCACTGATGAGGGTAGATTTAGATTAGATTTCGAACTGGAAGAAGGTGGATTTAGATGGCATCTTGGGGAACTCATAAACCATCAATGGGGAGACCTTAGAGCACCTTCCAGTGCCTGAAGGGGCTCCAGGAAAGATGGGGAGGGACTTGGGATAAGGGCCTGGAGGGATGGGACCCTGCGAGGGGGAAGGGTTTCCAGCTGCAAGAGGGGAGATGGAGAGGAGATCTTGGGCAGGCAGGGAGGGAGGGAGAGAGAAATTGTTTGGGGTGAGGGTGCTGAGCTTTAGAACCAGGTTGCCCAGGAAAAGAGTCTCTGCCCCATCCCTGGCAGTGTTCAAAGCCAGGTTGGATGGGGCTTGGAGCAATCTGGGAGGGAGGTGTCCCTGCCCATGGCAGGGGGGTTGGAATGAGCTGAGCTTTCAGTTCTCTTCCAAGCCAACCCATTCCAGGATTCTATTTCTTGGGGAGGGAGGGAGGGAGAAATTCTTTGGGGTGAGGGTGCTGAGCCCCTGGGTGCCCAGGTTGCCCCCAGAAGCTGTGGCTGCCCCATCCATGGAGGTGTTGAAGGTTGGATGGAGCTTCATCCATCCATCCTGCTCCTGAAGGTGCCAGAAGGACACAGAGCTCCTGGAAGGTGTCAAGAGCAGAGCCACTCAAATGCTCAGAGGGCTGAGCACCTCCCTGGGAAGCCAGGCTGAGGGCTTGGGGTTGTTCAGCCTGGAGAAGAGGAGGCTCCCAGGTGAGCTTAGAGCAACCTTCCAATATCTGAAGGGGCTCCAAGAAAGCTGGGGGAGGGCTTTGGACACGGGGGGGTAGGGAGAGGAGAAGGGAAATGGGTTAAAACTTGGAGAGAAAGGGGAGATTGAGGTTGGAGATGGGGAGGAAATTCTTGAATTTGAGGGTGGGGAGAGCCTGGCCCAGGTTGTCCAAGGAAGTTGTGGCTGCCCCATCCCTGGCAGTGTCTCAGGTCAGGTTGGATGGGGCTTGGAGCACCCTGGGCTGGTGGGAGGTGTCCCTGCCCATGCAGGGGGTTGGAACTGGATGAGCTTTGAGGTCCCTTCCAACCCAAACCATTCCATGATTCTCTGATCTTCTCTCTCCACAAACCTGAACCCATCTCACAAGTCAAGAACATGTGTGTGCACATTTTTTGCTGAACCTGAATTGTGCCTTTTTCTCTGCCAATAAAATGATCTTCTCTGGCTCTGCTGAGGATCCTAGACCCTTCTTTCTCTCCTGTGAGCTGACCCTTCTGCCTGTCTTGCAAGTTTTTCTTTTAAACAAGGAGATTGATCCAGAATCCCCACTGTTCACTGGGCCATTGCTGTGAACCTCAGCATGGAGCTGCCTGGTGCTGCATTTCAGCATTGATCCAAATGGAGCAACCTGGGCTGGTGGGAGATGCTGGGGGTTGGAACTGGATGAGCTTTGAGGTCCCTTCCAACCCAAACCATTGTATAATTTGATGATGATGATGATGATGATTATAATAATATTATGCCCTTCCCACAGGAAAATGTGAATTCAGGAGATGCCTCTGTGCCCCCAAGAGATGTGAGAGCTAGGAGATCTGCTGAGCATCAGACACATATGGTAAAGACCCAATTTCACCCCTCTGAGCTGGCCTGTGTGCAAGAGCAAAGCCCCCAACATGATCCAGGAGGAAGCAGTGACTTTTGCTTGCTGGTTCCATCACAGGTTCATCCCCCTGGTGCCCCAGGAGCTTGGAAATCCCCATCTGGATCCACGGTGAGTGAGGACACCATGGAATGATGTCTTCAAACACATGGGCATGACGGGAACTCCAGTTGTCCTCTTGGGGAAAGTCAAATTATAGGTAGAGTGGAGGGTGGGAAAGGTTGGAGATAAATATTAATAAACAAACCAAGAAGCAGCTGCAGGAGAAGATGGGTTTTGGGTTTGTCAGGGTTTAACACTGGCCCGGGAATTAAACCGAGTAACAGACGCTCTGTATTAATGTCTCTCTCCTCCTTGATAAAGAAAGGAGAGAGAATAAGGGAGAGAGACTGATGGGTTGGGAACTAAACTACACAGCTTTAATGGAACAGGAATGAGAAATAGGAAAAATGACTCAATCTATACAAATCTACAGGAAAATGGATCCCAGGTTCCTCCCCCCTTTCCCCCAAGAACTCTCCCATCCCCACTGAGGCTGCAGGGCAGCCCTGGGAAAGTCCAGGCTGGAATCCTGGGCTCAGGAGCAGTTGGGAGCTGGAGGCAGGAACACACAGATTCAGGCTGGGATGGATCAGGAGCAGAGGCAGAGGAAGGGATGGAATCCTCCCAGGATGCTGAAGCAAAGAGGGAGAGGGGAAGAAGGGGAAGCAGGAAGGGCTTTGAGCCTGGGGATCCCTCCAATTTCTCCTGAGGATGAGGTGTATGGGATGGAATCCTCTGTTTGGTCAATTCTGGTCATTTCTCTTGTCTGTTCCTCCCCACAGGAGGGTTTCAGGTGTGACCTCTTGACTCCTTTTCTCCTTTTGGAGGGCCAAATGTTGCTCAGAGCTGAGCAGTGTCCTTGGCTCTGCAGCCCATTCTCCAGCAGTAACTCTAACCATGGAGTGGGATCAGTCCCAGCAGCAGACACTGCCTGAGAAACTTGCTGTGAATTTCAGCAAGTGCAACTACTTAAAGAGACTGAGCTAAAAGCAAAAGTCCAAGCCAGAAAATCACCTTTATCCTGGCCCAAACCAGGACAGGGTTCTGTTTTGGTTTTATTTGGCAGAGCAGGTTGTGCTCCCTCTGTCTGGCAAGGGAAAAATGATGCTTGGAAAAAAAGAAGTGAAGAAAATCAAACTTAATCAAGGAGGGGACTTAGATGGAGAAAGCAGCAGAAGGGAAGGGTGCTTTGGGTCCTGAGAGTTTAGAAAATATTTATAAATGTATCTATATATATATATAAATACATATTTTTTTGTTCATCAGCACCTCCACCTGTGGCACACCTGCAGTTATGGTTTGGGTTGGGAGGGACCCCTAAAGGTCCCTACAATGAGCAGGGACATCTTCAACTAGATCTGGTTGCCCAGAGGCTCATCCATCCTGAGCTTGAATATATCTATGGATGGGGCTTCTCCCACCTTTCTGGGTAACCTGGGCCAGTGTTTCACCACCCTTATTATAATTTTTTTTCCTTATTTCTAGTCTGAATCTCCCCCTCTTTGAATGTAAAACCCCTCGTCCTATCACAGGCCCTGCTAAGAAGTCTGTCCCCAAGTTCAGTTGTCAGATTTAACACAATCCCCCCAAAATGGAAAGCACAGAGTTGATTTTTAGAAAATTTCAGAGAGAGAGAGGGACTTAACTCCAGGAATGAAGGAGGAAGAATTCTGAACAAGAGATTTCCCCTGAGTTTGAGTGAATTTCTCTGAAAGCAGTGACCCTCACCTTGAGCTCCCAGGAGGAGCAACAGAACTGAGCTGGGCTCATCCGTGCCATGAGAAGACACCTAAAGTCATGGAATATAAGGGAATATTATTATTATAATCACTATCATGAAATTATAGAATGAATTTGGTTGGAAGGAACCTCAAAGCTCATCCAGTCCCAACCCCCTGCATGGGCAGGGACACCTCCCACCAGCCCAGGCTGCTCCAAGCCCCATCCAACCTGACCTGAGACACTGCCAGGGATGGGGCAGCCACAGCAATCCTGGGAAATTTATCCCCAGGATAATCTGTGTGAGGGCTGTGCTTGGGTCAGGTTTCTGTCATCTGGGTCCTTTCAGCCCTGTCCCCTTCTGCAGGGTCAGAACCCCCCAAGTGGGTCAGTTAAATCAGCTGATGGAAGGACTGAAGTTCTCCCATCTTTGGGCATCCTGATGGACACTGGATGCAACGAGATCCAAATTCCCCTGGTTTGTGCAGCTCTGAAACACTCCCTGGAACAGCACTTGGGGCTTTTATAGCTCAGGTGGAGATAGACCCCCAAAACATATTTTCATAGAATCATGGAATGGTTTGGGTTGGAAGGGACCTCAAAGCTCATCCAGTCCCAACCCCCTGCATGGGCAGGGACACCTCCCACCAGCCCAGGCTGCTCCAAGCCCCATCCAAAATGGAATTCAACACCTCCAGGGATGGGGCAGCCACAACTTCCTTGGGAAACCTGTGCCAGGGGCTCAGCACCCTCACCCCAAAGAATTTCTCCCTAATGTCCAACTGTTTCAGGAGCTGGAGGTACTTGGCTCAGTCTCACACATGGGTGTGTGCTGACAGTTTTGGTGCCTCAGTTCTTCAACCAAAATCCTTCCTTTCAAACTCCCCCTCAGAACAAGGGAGTTCTGCCACGGGGCTGCAACTGTTTGGCATGGAGGAAAAAAATATCCCATTGGTTTTGTTTTTTTTTTTACCTCCTGGGTTGAGTGCATTTTAGAGACCAACTCAAACCCAATCTTGCTGTTGAGGTGATGTCCTCACAAATCTGGAGCATTTAAAACATCCAGGTCCTCCTGCATTTGCCTCCTTTGAAGATGATGGAATTGTGGAATGGTTTGGGTTGGGAGAGACCTTAAGGATCATCCAGTTCCAACCCCCTGCATGGGCAGGGACACCTCCCACCAGCCCAGGGTGCTCCAAGCCCCATCCAACCTTCCACACTTCCTGGGATGGGGAAACCTGGGCCAGGATCTCACCATCCTCACTCCCAAGAATTTCTCTCCAAGCTCCCATCCAAATTTAACCTCCTTCAGGGCCAGGGGTAAGGTAGGACACTTGTGCTATTGCCAAAATCCTGGTCCTGGGGCATTTCTTGGTCCTCAAACCCTGGCAGCCCAGATGCATCAGGCAGCACCAGCTCTCAGATGCCCCATTTGGGCTGGAGCAGATCAGGAGGAGCTTGGATCCACCCCACATCCAACCAGGGGCACTTTGATGGGGTTCTCCTGATCCTTCCTAACCCACAGCTTCCCCACGAGATGCCTCCAACCTCTCCACTTCCTTCCTCCCATCTCCCTGCTCAGAGATGTCTTTTCCATGGCTTAGGGTTGAAACATTTCTCCAACTTTTCCCACTTTTCTCTTATTTTTTTTTTCACTTCAAGGCTTACCCAGGCCCTCACCACCCAAGGAGAATTAAGGTACAGAATTCACATTGTGCTCCTCTTATCCCAGCCTTTTTTATCTCATTCCTTTCTCCCATCACTGCATCCCAGCCTTATTCTGTACCTGCTTTTTTTTTTCCTTACAAAAGGAGGAACCTGGCCCAGCAGATCCATCCTCCCATGGCCAAAAAGTGAGTGCTTTTTTTGCACCTTTTAATGCAGAATCCAAACAAGATGGGGTTGCGATGGAGCCAGGATGGTGATCCATGTCCCAAGGCTGGGAAGCTGAGGAATCATGGCCAGGCTGATGGGTTCAAGGGGTGGTTATCAATAATTTTGGCCATTGATAATGAGCTGAGAGGCCAGGCTTGAACCTGACTCAGGGTTTTTGTGGGTTTGAGGATCCTGAATCTCTCCTCTGTGAACTTGTCCCACCTCCCTGAAACTCTGGTAGCATCTTTTAACATCTCCAGTAGCCTGGGGGCATGGAGACCCTCAACTTCCTACTCAAATCTGGCCCTTGCTTTACAATTTATATTTAATCCCTCTGCAATTCCAGCACACAGGATAAGAGGGATGGGGTCAGGAACATCCCCAACCTTTTCCAAGTGATGGAAAGTGGATGTTCCTCCACTCATGTTTGCCAAAAATTAATGCAGGAAGAAGAGCAGCACCCACCAAAGAGGGAAGGGAAAAAGGGGTTGCCTTTTGTTTTCCAGGGAGAAATGGGAGCTCCAGGAATCCGTGGAGACAAAGGAGAGAAGGTAGGGGTAGCACTTCCCAGCTTTGAGCTTCTGGGACCAGGAGAAGGCTGGAAAGGGAGAGGGAACTGGGATGGACATCCAGGGTCTGTGGGTGGGATTGTCCTGGTCTGATGGAAACTGGGATTGTCACAGCCCCAGCTTTAACCCCTGGATGGGATGCAAGTTTCCATTCCCTCTCTTCCAGCCACAAGCTCAGGAGTAACTGCAAAAAAATCAGGGGTTTGGGGTTTTTTGGTTTTGTTTGGTTTTTTTTTTCCCTTGATGTTCATTTCCTCCTGGGTCAGTGATGAAAACCAGGTGATGGGCAAGCAAAATCCAACCCTGGAAGAAGGACAGGGCTGAAAGAAAGGGCCCAGTAGCCACCATTGCATGGGCACTTGCAGCAAATAAGGCAAAAAAATGAGGGTTTTGGGGTTTGGTTTGGGTTTTTTTTCCCTTGATGTTCATTTCCTCCTGGATCAGTGATCAAAACCAGGTGATGGGCAAGCAAAATCCAACCCTGGAAGAAGGACAGGGCTGAAAGAAAGGCCCCAGGACCACCATTTCATGCAGCAACCAAGGCTTCTAGGGACCAAATGGGAGATCTGGGGTGGTGGGACCCAAATATTCAGGTGGAGAGGGTTGTAGGGTGGTTGTCCCCAGCTGGCACAGCCCAGTGGGGAAGGGGTTGCTGGTTGAACATCCCCTGTGGGATAACCCCCTGGGGATTCTGGGATGTGGGAAGGAAGGAGGGGAGGTGGCTGGAAGGTGTCTGGTTGTTGTCTTGCAGGGACAGCCTGGAGAGATGGGGGAACCTGGAGAAAAGGTGAGCTGGGGGGTCAGTGTCAGCACCACCAGCTGTGGCCCAAAGTGGGAATTGTCACAGGAAAGTCACAGATTCATAGAACCATGGAATGGGTTGGGTTGGAAGGGACCTTAAAGCTCATCCAGTTCCAACCCCCTGCATGGGCAGGGACACTCGAGGTTGCTCCAAGCCCCATCCAACCTCACCTTGACTATTTCCAGGGATGTGGAGCAGCCACAGCTTCTCTGAGCAACCAGTTCCAGGGTCTCACCACCCTCAAATTAAAGAATTTCTTCCTAATGTCCAACCTGAATTCCCCTCTTCCAGGTTGGAGCCATTGCCCCATGTCCTATCACTCCAGGTCCTTGTCTAAAGTCCCTCCCCAGCTTTCCTGGAGTTTCTTGGAAGTGTTTTGAGTTCTCCCTGGAGCCTTCTCTTCTCCAGGCTGAAGAACCCCAACTCTCAAAGCCTCTCTTCCTGCCAGAGCTGCTCCAGATTCTTTCTGTGTTAGGGCATTTTGGGTCTTCCTCAGTCACACACCCACTGCCCATGTCCTCTGGGGAAGGAAGAGGGATGGAGGTCAGAGGGACCACTTGGTCCATGCTGCCAGAGGTGATGAGCACAGCTGGAAACCTTTACTGAGGGTTTCACTGAAGTTCTGCTGCAGGGTAACTCTCACTCTTCATTTCCCAGGGCACCAAAGGAGACAGAGGTGAAAATGGCCAGAAGGTAAATGATGATGGTGGCACAAGCCAAGGGGTTCTCTTCTTACCTTGTGAGAGCTTTCCTTCAGCTCCCCCTCCTCCATTTCCATGCCCGACCTCTTCATCTCAAGGGGAGGTGTCTAGGTAACCTCCTGAGATGTGGAGCTGGGGACCCAAAATCTCTCTGATGAGTAGGGAGCAGCTCAACCCACAGGGACAGGACACCTACCCAAAAAAAAAAAAAAAAGGAGTGATGTTAGAAGACAGACATCTCACCCAGAGCCTTCTGACACCATCTCCAGCAATATCCCTGCCACTCAGATCCCTCTTTTCTGAAGTTGTTTAAATGATCCCAGCAGCTTTGTCATCTTCCCATCACCTAAAGGAGCTGTGATGGTCAGGGAGGGCTCTGTGGACACTCCTGGTGTAGGATCAGCTCTTCAGGGAGGGACTTCAGATGGGTTTCCAACTTCCAGATGGGTTTTCCATGGGAGCACCTGTCAGGGTTTAACACTGCCCTGGCAATTAAACCAAATAACTGATGCTCTCTATTAATTCCCCTCCCTGATAAAGGAAGGAGAGAGAATAAGGGAGAGAGACTGATGGGCTGGGAACTAAACTACACAGCTTTAATGGAACAGGAATGAGAAATAGGAAAAATGACTCAATCTATACAAATCTACAGGAAAATTGATCCCAGGTTCCTCCCCCCTTTCCCCCAAGAACTCTCCCATCCCCACTGAGGCTGCAGGGCAGCCCTGGGAAAGTCCAGGCTGGAATCCTGGGCTCAGGAGCAGTTGGGAGCTGGAGGCAGGAACACACAGATTCAGGCTGGGATGGATCAGGAGCAGAGGCAGAGGAAGGGATGGAATCCTCCCAGGATGCTGAAGCAAAGAGGGAGAGGGGAAGAAGGGGAAGCAGGAAGGGGTTTGAGCCTGGGGATCCCTCCAATTTCTCCTGAGGATGAGGTGTATGGGATGGAATCCTCTGTTTGGTCAATTCTGGTCATTTCTCTTGTCTGTTCCTCCCCACAGGAGGGTTTCAGGTGGGACCTCTTGACTCCTTTTCTGCTTTTGGAGGGCCAAATGTTGCTCAGAGCTGAGCAGTGTCCTTGGCTCTGCAGCCCATTCTCCAGCAGTAACTCTAACCATGGAGTGGGATCAGTCCCAGCAGCAGACACTGCCTGAGAAACTTGCTGTGAATTTCAGCAAGTGCAGCTCCTGACAAGAGACTGAGCTGAAAGCAAAAGTACAAGACAGAAAATCCCCTTTCTCCTGGCCCAAACCAGGACAGCACCATAAAGCAAGTTCTCATTTTGAAGGATCACAGCGAAGGGTCTTGATTTTTCCTGACTTTCTTCTTCTCTTTACAGGGAGAACCAGGAACTGGATTCAGAGGTCCTGTTGGTCAAGCTGGACCACCTGGATTAAAGGGAAGTCTTTCTTCTCTTCTAGATAAGCTCCCACTTGGGTTTTTCTTTCTCTTTGGAGTCCTTGCTTTCCACCACTGGGTGTGGAGCACAGAACTTGATAAAGCTACAAAGATAAAGCACCAAAACCAATCCCACCCTGGGAAGGCAGGAACACCATGAAATGGTGCTGGGACAAGAAGAGTGCTCTGTGTCCTCCAAAGGGATTTTTCAAATCATAAATAGCATAAGATAAATAAATTTTTAAAAAATGGAAACTCCCAGAATGGTTTGGATTGGAAGGGACCTTTGAAGGTCACCCAGTCCATCACTTCTGAAACAAGCAGGGCCACATTCACCTGTGAAAAAGAACAGAGGGAATTGTGGTCCCAGCAGAGATGCATTTCTGTGATCCCTTGGGATTTTACAGCCATGCAGAAATTTGGATTCCCTGGAGAGCTCTGACAGTCTGCAGGATGAGGCTTTCCTCTCAGCAAGCCATGGCACAGCCCTTTCTCCAGCCCTAGGAGCCTCTCTTATGGACCAAGGTGTCCCAAATTCTGTGTACTGACCATGGGAATTCAAGGAGACACCTCAGGCTTTCTCCAGGACATTTAGGGCAGCAGTTACCTCCCCCCCTAAGATCTGAATTCCTTTTGATTCACTCAACAGGGTGAACCAGGGGCCCCAGGACCTCCAGGAGCTCAGGGCATCCAGGGCATCCGTGGCATCGCTGGCACCCCTGGGTCACAGGGGGACAGAGGGTTTCCAGGTCTCCCTGGGATGCCAGGACAAAAGGTAAGTGGTGTGCACTGAGGGGACATCATCTGGGAGTTGCCTTCAAGGTGAGGACCACTGTGATCCTCCTGAGATTGCCTACACCTGGTTGTCCATGGTGGTCCAGACCCTGGGTCAGTGAAGAGAAGCAGGAAAAAAGCTTGGTTGCCAAAGGAGGAGTGATAACATTTCTTAGACCAGTTGCTAGAAGTGGGGGGACACTGGGACAAAAGATTTGGTGGAGGGAGATGTCCTTCAGCCTAAAAAATAATGAATAAAAAGTCCATGGAGCTCCAAAGCAAAGTGGGGACCCATTGTTCTGCTTTGCAACTTAATGGTGTGACTTGATGGGATAACTGGGAAGAAAAGGAGTGGTGATAAGGCAGGGGGTGTGAGCAAGGGGCTTTGGGGTCGTTATCCCAAAGGGGACAGAGATGTGTCTAAAATCAGGGTCTTGGTGAAGCTGGAGTCCTTTCTCCTCAACAAGAAGAAGTCCACACCAGGAGAACCTCAGTGGCTGCTCCTCCTGCTTCCAGGAAATTCCTGGGAGCATCAGGTCCTGGATGGGGAAAAGCAGGATATTTCCATCAGGTTGTTCCCCTCCTTAAAGGGTTTTGTTTCCAAGGGGGAGCGTGGGAAGAGAGGACGGGATGGATCTTCAGGACCCAAAGGACCCTCAGGATCCCCAGGAAAAGAGGTGACTTTTGCACATCACCCCAGGGGCTTTTGAGCAGCAGAAGGGTGGCTGGGGAAGGAGGTTGAGGACCTGGGGTCTGGGCTGGGTGGGCTTGAAGCTGTGGGACAGAACCTCAAGGAAAAGAAAAGCCATGTTTTCCCTCCTCTTTTGTTTTCCTTGCTCTCCAGGGGGTTCCTGGGACACCTGGACCCAAAGGTAACAAGGTCAGTGCCACCCTGCCAGGAAGCTCACAAGCAGCTGAGATCCTGGGAATGGCAATGGGACAGCCCCCTGGCTCTGATCCCACCCATCAGCTTCCTCCCTCTTTGCCCCACTTCCCCATGGTTGTTTCCATCACCCATGGGAGTCATTCCCTCCTGACTCTTTCTGTGGATTTCAAACCATGGCCAAACTCATCAGCAACCACCTGGAGTGGTGTCCCTGCTCTCCATGAGACCTCAGGGATTCTCTCTTCCTCAGGGAGAAAGTGGCATTGGAGCAGCAGGTCCAAGAGGTCTCCGTGGACTCCCTGGCCCTCGGGTAAGTCCCTCCCTAAAATGTTCCTGGATTATCTTCCTTACAGCTGAACCTCTTTGGAAAGCAGTTTTCCACCATCACCTCCTACCCCCCCATCTTCTAAGACTCCTCCAAAGCTGATTTCAGAGCCCTCTTTAATTTCTCACCACCCAGATTTGGAGGTGTTGGACACTGCTGGAGCTGACACTGCCCAAGATCTCTCCATAGGTCCCAATTAGCATCTCCTGCTTAATTAGACACCCTAAAAGCTTTACAGACCACACTGGCCCACTGAATCCTGATGGATGCATGGGCTGTGCTTTCCCAAGACCACTGAAGACCATACCTACACCCTGGTATGGTAACTGATGCTCCCTATTGATCCACCTCCCTGATAAAGGAAGAAGAGAGAATAAGGGGTTGGGAACTAAACTACACAGCTTTAATGGAACAGGAATGAGAAATAGGAAAAAAATTGCTATATCTATACAAATCTACAGGGAAATTGATCCTAGGTTCCTCCCCCCTTTCCCCCAAGAACTCTCCCATCCCCACGGAGGCTGCAGGGCAGCCCTGGGAAAGTCCAGGCTGGAATCCTGGGCTCAGGAGCAGTTGGGAGCTGGAGGCAGGAACACACAGATTCAGGCTGGGATGGATCAGGAGCAGAGGCAGAGGAAGGGATGGAATCCTCCCAGGATGCTGAAGCAAAGAGGGAGAGGGGAAGAAGGGGAAGCAGGAAGGGCTTTGAGCCTGGGGATCCCTCCAATTTCTCCTGAGGATGAGGTGTATGGGATGGAATCCTCTGTTTGGTCAATTCTGGTCATTTCTCTTGTCTGTTCCTCCCCACAGGAGGGTTTCAGGTGGGACCTCTTGACTCCTTTTCTCCTTCTGGAGGGCCAAATGTTGCTCAGAGCTGAGCAGTGTCCTTGGCTCTGCAGCCCATTCTCCAGCAGTAACTCTAACCATGGAGTGGGATCAGTCCCAGCAGCAGACACTGCCTGAGAAACTTGCTGTGAATTTCAGCAAGTGCAGCTCCTGACAAGAGACTGAGCTGAAAGCAAAAGGACAAGACAGAAAATTCCCTTTATCCTGGCCCAAACCAGGACAGGCTTTTTTGGAGAAGAAACTTTTCCCAACCTAAACCTCCCCTGGTGCAACTTGATGCTTTTTCCTCTTGTCCCATCCCTTGTTCCTTGGGAGCAGAGCCCGACATCCCCTGGCTCCAATCTCCTCTCAGGGGGTTGTAGAGAGCCAGAAGGTCTTCCCTCAACCTCCTTTGCTCTAGGATCAACACCCCCAGGTCCTTGAGCCCCTCCTTGTGTTTTCCCTGGGGTGGTGGGATGGTTTGCAGAGCTGGAAGTGGGGGTGTTGTGTTTCTCTTTGCTGATTCCCATCCCCACTCCTCTCCATCCTCACAGGGTGACGAGGGCATCATGGGTGTCCGGGGTCCCTCTGGCATGATGGTGAGTGTTGGGGTGGGCTGATCTTACAGCAGGGAGAACCCAAATCCCCATGAGCAGAGGGAGGAAAGAAAGAGAGAAAGAGAGAAAGGGAGGAAGGGAGGAAGGGAGGAAGGGAGGAAGGGAGGAAGGGAGGAAGGGAGGAAGGGAGGAAGGGAGGAAGGGAGGAAGGGAGGAAGGGAGGAAGGGAGGAAGGAAGGAAGGAAGGAAGGAAGGAAGGAAGGAAGGAAGGAAGGGAGGAAGGGAGGAAGGGAGGAAGGGAGGAAGGGAGGAAGGGAGGAAGGGAGGAAGGGAGGAAGGGAGGAAGGGAGGAAGGGAGGAAGGGAGGAAGGGAGGAAGGGAGGAAGGGAGGAAGGAAGGAAGGAAGGAAGGAAGGAAGGGAGGAAGGAAGGAAGGAAGGAAGGGAGGGAGGAAGGGAGGAAGGGAGGAAGGAAGGAAGGAAGGAAGGAAGGAAGGAAGGAAGGAAGGAAGGAAGGAAGGAAGGAAGGAAGGAAGGAAGGAAGGAAAGGAAGGAAGGAAGGAAGGAAGGAAGGAAAGAAAGAAAGAAAGAAAGAAAGAAAGAAAGAAAGAAAGAAAGAAAGAAAGAAAGAAAGAAAGAAAGAAAGAAAGAAAAGAAAGAAAAGAAAGAAAAGAAAGAAAAGAAAGAAAAGAAAGAAAAGAAAGAAAGAAAGAAAGAAAGAAAGAAAGAAAGAAAGAAAGAAAGAAAGAAAGAAAGAAAGAAAGAAAGAAAGAAAGAAAGAAAGGAAGAAAGGAAGAAAGGAAGAAAGGAAGAAAGGAAGAAAGAAAGGGAAAGGAAAGGCAAGGCAAGGCAAGGAAAGGAAAGGAAAGGAAAGGAAAGGAAAGGAAAGGAAAGGAAAGGAAAGGAAAGGAAAGGAAAGGAAAGGCAAGGCAAGGCAAGGAAAGGAAAGGAAAGGAAAGGGGGTTGGTGTTTGCAGTGGGAAACAGAAACTTCTGGAACCTGAATTCTGACGTGGGGATGTGTGAGCTGGAATCCTGCTGTCAGGGGGGGCTTTGTAGGATCATTAAGCTTAGGAAAAGAAAAACCTTCTAAGATCAAATCCAACCCTCAACCCAACACCACCATGCCAACCAAACCATGTCTCAAATGCCACATCTTGCATGGTTTCTGAGTCCCTCCAGGGATGGTGACTCCACCACAGTCCTGGGCAGCCTGAGCATTTTTTCAGTAAAAAAAAATTGTTCCTTTTATCCAATCTGAACCTTTCTCAGTGCAACTTGAGACCATTTCCTCTCATCCCAAGTGATGAGGTTCCTCAGGATGCCAAGGGTGGGTGCAGCACCAGGTTTAACCCTGATGGGCTTGCAGGATGAGGTGTCCCAGTGGCCACAGCAGGCTGGCAAACCCCAGGTTTTGTGCCCTTTGGGAAATACCTCTGCCCTGGCTTCTCCTTGTCCATCCCATCCCTGTGATGAGCTGGAAGTTCTGCAGGTGGTTGATGCCACCTTGCATCTTCCTGGATGCAAGGAAGGGGGATGCTGGGGACTGGAAGGTTCCCAGTTTTCCATACAGGTCAGACCTGGGGTGAGCACCATGGATTTTCAGCTCTCCAGGTGTGGTTCCCATCCTGGCTTTATCCCCTGGGATTCTTGACCTGCCCTAGGGGACATCTGGGGAGATCCTTGTCACCTCCACCTCTGAGGAACCCTCGAGGAGCAACCCTTCCCCTGAGACCTCTGAGCCCTCAACACCTCATGAACAAAAATAATTAACATTGAATAATTAAGAAAATTAACATTGAATAATTAACATAATGAACAAAATGACAAAAATCACAGTGTGTGGCTTGCAAAAGGGGGGGCATTGCCTAAGTTTAGGAATCCACCCAGAGATCCTGGGTTGTTCCCAAGACCCACTGATGGACAGAAGTTAAAAATGGGGTTTTTTTCCCTTTTTTCACCACTGTGATTCATTTCTCCTCAAATTGCTCTCAAGTTGAAGAAATGAGGTTTAACATGGCCAAGTGCCGGGTCCTGCACTTTGGCCACAACAACCCCATGCAGCGCTACAGGCTGGGGACAGAGTGGCTGGAGAGCAGCCAGGCAGAAAGGGACCTGGGAGTCTGGATTGCCAGGAAGCTGAAGAGGAGTCAGCAGTGTGCCCAGGTGGCCAAGAAGGCCAATGGCATCCTGGGCTGGCTCAGGAACAGCGTGGCCAGCAGGTCCAGGGAAGGGATTCTGCCCCTGTGCTCAGCTCTGGTGAGGCCACAGCTTGAGTCCTGTGTCCAGTTCTGGGCCCCTCAGCTCAGGCAGGAGATTGAGGTGCTGGAGCAGGTCCAAAGGAGGCAACTGGGCTGGTCAAGAGACTCAAGCACAGATCCTATGAGGAGAGGCTGAGGGAGCTGGGGCTGTTCAGCCAAAGAAGAGGAGGCTCAGAGGAGACCTCATCACTCTCTCCAACTCCCTGAAAGGAGGTTGGAGCCAGGGGGGGGTTGGGCTCTTTTCCCAGGCAACTCTCAGCAAGACAAGAGGGCAGGGTCTCAAGTTGTGCCAGGGGAGGTTTAGGTTGGAGATTCGAAAGAATTTCTTTCTGGAGAGGGTGATCAGGCATTGGAATGGGCTGCCCAGGGAAGTAGTGGATTCTCCGTGTCTGGAGATATTTAAAAAGAGACTGGATGTGGCACTGAGTGCCATGGTCTAGCAACCGCAACAGTGGTAAAAAGGTTGGACTCGATGATCTCTGAGGTCCCTTCCAACCCAGCCAATTCTATGATTCTATGATTCTATGAAAAGGAGAACAAATGCACCAGTCCCACCACAGCTTCTCCATGGTGAGGCCCATCCTTGGGGGCACCTTCACCTGCTCTTTCCTGACAGCTTTCCCCACTGCTATTTTTTAATTCACATTTTGGTTTTTGCTTTTTTTTTTTTTTTTCAGGGTCTAAAAGGCTTCCCAGGTGTGAAAGGAGAAAGAGTAAGGAAGATTTATCTTATCTGCATGGGCTTGTGGAGAAGAGAATGGCTGTGGGGTTGCTTTTCTCTGCAGCACCCTGTGTTGTTGTTTAATATATTGAATAATTCTTTTGGGGAGGAAATGTGGGAGTTTGGACAGAAAGAGCCCCCCTGGTGTCCTCTGGTCAATCCCCAGATATGGAGGGCTGGAGGAACAGAGCTGGGGAGCAGATGTCCTGCAGCAGCATCATAGAATCATGGAGTGGTTTGGGTTGGAAGGGACCTCAAAGCTGAAGAATTCTGAACAAGAGATTTCCCCTAAGTTTGAGTGAATTTCTCTGAAAGCAGTGACCCTCACCTTGAGCTTCCAGGAGGAGCAACAGAACTGAGCTGGGCTCATCCATGCCATGAGAAGACACCTAAAATCATGGAATATCAAGGAATATTATTACTATAACTACCATCATCATATTATAGAATGGGTTGGGTTGGAAGGAACCTCAAAGCTCATCCAGTCCCAACCCCCTGCATGGGCAGGGACACCTCCCACCAGCCCAGGGGGCTCCAAGCCCCATCCAACCTGACCTGAGACACTGCCAGGGATGGGGCAGCCACAGCTTCCTTGGGCAACCCGGGCACCCAGGGGCTCAGCACCCTCAAATTAAGGAATTTCTTCCCCATGTCCAACTGTTTCAGGAGTTGGAGGTACTTGGCTCAGTCTCACACATGGGTGTGTGCTGACAGTTTTGGTGCCTCAGTTCTTCAATCAAAATCCTTCCTTTCAAACTCCCCCTCAGAACAAGGGAGTTCTGCCACGGGGCTGCAACTGTTTGGCATGGAGGAAAAAAAATATCCCATTGGTTTTGTTTTTTTTTTTACCTCCTGGGTTGAGTGCATTTTAGAGACCGACTCAAACCCAATCTTGCTGTTGAGGTGATGTCCTCACAAAGCTGGAGCATTTAAAACATCCAGGTCCTCCTGCATTTGCCTCCCTTGAAGATGATGGAATTGTGGAATGGTTTGGGTTGGGAGAGACCTTAAGGATCATCCAGTCCCAACCCCCTGCATGGGCAGGGACACCTCCCACCAGCCCAGGCTGCTCCAAGCCCCATCCAACACACAACTTTTCATCTGTATCTGTGATCAGGAGACCTCTTGAACTCCTTTTGCTACGGGACAGAGTGGCTGAAAGCAGCCAGGCAGAAATGGACCTGGGAGTCTGAATTGCCAGGAAGCTGAACAGGAGCCAGCAGTGTGCCCAGGTGGCCAAGAAGGCCAATGGCATCCTGGGCTGGCTCAGGAACAGCGTGGCCAGCAGGTCCAGGGAAGGGATTCTGCCCCTGTGCTCAGCTCTGGTGAGGCCACAGCTTGAGTCCTGTGTCCAGTTCTGGGCCCCTCAGCTCAGGCAGGAGATTGAGGTGCTGGAGCAGGTCCAAAGGAGGCAACTGGGCTGGGGAAGGGACTGGAGCACAGATCCTCTGAGGAGAGGCTGAGGGAGCTGGGGGTGTTGAGGCTGGAGAAGAGGAGGCTCAGGGGAGACCTCATCACTCTCTCCAACTCCCTGAAAGGAGGTTGGAGCCAGGGGGGAGTTGGGCTCTTTTCCCAGGCAACTCTCAGCAAGACAAGAGGGCAGGGTCTCAAGTTGTGCCAGAGGAGGTTTAGGTTGGAGATGAGAAAGAATTTCTTTCTGGAGAGGGTGATCAGGCATTGGAATGGGCTGCCCAGGGAAGTAGTGGATTCTCTGTGTCTGGAGCTATTTCCAAAGAGCCTGGATGTGGCACTGAGTGCCATGGGCTGGGAACTGCAGTGGGAGTGGATCAAGGGTTGGACTTGATGATCTCTGAGGTCCCTTCCAACCCAGCCAATTCTATCATGCTATGATTCTATCCCTCTTGCAACCCTTAGGAAGTGGAAGAGAAGAGCAGATTTTGGCCCAGACATCAGGGTGTGCAGTGGAACACTCTGGGAGTGATCTACATATAATTCTACTACTCAAAAAGCAGTTTAGGTGAAATTTCTCCTATTTTAAGGAAGTCCTTGCAGCTTTCCCCTTTTCCTGCTGTCACCACATCAGTCTTGAGCACTGGAGAAGGTTGTGAGATGCCACCAGGAATGAGTCCAGCCTCATGTCCCAGCATTAAAAATAATAATAATAATAGTAATAATAATAATAGTAATAATAATAATAATAATTCCAGGAGCAGCTAAGATTTCATGCTCTCTCTGCAAAGCACATGGGATCTGAGGGTGAAATTTGGGGAACCCTGTGTGACCCTGGGCTGCCTTCCCACTTCAGACACAGCATGGACACATCCTTGCTTGGAGATGCCACGTCCTGCTGGGAGGTCAACAGCCAGAAACAGCTTCACATCAGGGATGGGCTGAGCTGGATGGGGTCAGGGAAATCCCTTCAGTCCTCTGGATCTTTAGGGTTGGGGTTTTTTTGGTTTTTTGGGGTTTTTTTTGAGTGCAATACATTCTAAGTGCAGCCAAACTCTTGTTGTTGAGAGCCCAGAAGGCTTCAGCTGGGGTTGATCTTGGTTTGGATGATGTGAATCAAGGGCCTGAGCAACACAGGAGCAGTGAGCAAAAGGGGATTAATTGCTGATTTTTTTCTCTTTCCTGTCTTTAGGGTTGGGTTGGTTTGGGTTGTTTTGGTTTGGGTTTTTTTGTTTTTGGGGGTTTTTTGAGTGCAATACATTCTAAGTGCAGCCAAACTCTTGTTGTTGAGTGCCCAGAAGGCTTCACCTGGGGTTGATCTTCGTTTGGATGCTGTGAATCAAGGGCCTGAGCAACACAGGAAGGAGTGAGAAAAAGGGAATTAATTGCTGACTTTTTTCTCTTTCCTGTCTTTAGGGTTGACTTGATTTGGGGTTCTTTTGGTTTGGTTTTTTTTTGTTTTTGGGGTTTTTTTGAGTGCAATACATTCTAGGTGCAGGCAAACTCTTGTTGTTGAGTGCCCAGAAGACTTCAGCTGGAGTTGATCTTGGTTTGGATGATGTGAATCAAGGGCCTGAGCAGCACAGGAGGAGTGAGAAAAAGGGAATTAATTGCTGACTTTTTTCTCTTTTCTGTCTTTAGGGTTGGGTTGGTTTGGGGGTCTTTTGGTTTGGGTTTTTTTTTGTTTGTTTTTGGGGTTTTTTGAGTGCAATACATTCTAAGTGCAGCCAAACTCTTGTTGTTGAGTGCCCAGAAGGATTCAGCTGGGCTTGATCTTAGTGGCTTGGATGCTGTGAATCAAGGGTCTGAGCAACACAGGAGGAGTGAGAAAAAGGGAATTAATTGCTGACTTTTTTCTCTTTCCCGTCTTTAGGGTTGGGTTGGTTTGGGGTTCTTTTGGTTTGGGTTTTTGTTTGTTTGTTTTTGGGGTTTTTTGAGTGCAATACATTCTAGGTGCAGCCAAACTCTTGTTGAGTGCCCAGAAGGCTTCAGCTGGGGTTGATCTTGGTTTGGATGCTGTGAATCAAGGGCCTGAGCGACACAAAAGGAGTGAGAAAAAGGGAGTTAATTGCTGACTTTTTTATCTTTCCCATCTTTAGGGTTGGCTTGGTTTGGGGTTTTTGGTTTTTGGGGGTTTTTTGAGTGCAATAAATTCTAAGTGAGCCAAACTCTTGTTGTTGAGTGCCCAGAAGGCTTCAGCTGGGGCTGATCTTCGTTTGGATGCTGTGAATCAAGGGTCTGAGCAACACAGGAGGAGTGAGAAAAAGGGAATTAATTGTTGACTTTTTTCTCTTTCCTGTCTTTAGGGTGATCGAGGACCTCTGGGACCCAAGGGAGACAGAGTAAGGACATTCCAGGGTGTGATTTTCTTGGGTTAAAAGGTTGTTAGGATTTTATAGTTATCAGTGAGCAGATGGATATTTATTTAAATGAAGCAGGGATCTTACAAGGCAGAGGAATAGTTTTGACAAGGTCCTACAGAACAACAACAACAGCAACAGAAAGTCATTTTGGCAGCTATTTGAAAAAAAGAGAAGAAGGAGAAGGAGAAGAAGGAGGAAGAGGAGGAGAAAAAGAAAAGGAAGGAAAAGCAAAAGAAGAAGCAGATAAAGAAAAAAAAGGAAAAGGAAAAAAGGGGAAAAGGGGAAAGGAAAAGAAAAAGAGAAGCAAACGAAGAAGAAGGGAAAAGGGAAAAAGAGAAAAGGAAAAGAAAAAGAAAAGGAAAAAGTAGGAAAAGGAAAAGAAAAAAAAAAGAAAAGGAAAAAGAAGAAAGAAAAAGGGAAAAGGGGGAAAAGGTGAAAAGGAAAAGAAAAAAAAGAAGAAAAAGGGGAAATGAGAAAAGGAAGAGAAAAAGAAAAAGAAAAGGAAATGGAAAAAGAAAAGGAAAAAGAAGAAAAAGGGGGAAAAGGAAAAGAAAAAGAAAAGGAAAAGAAGAAAAGGGAAAAGGGGAAAAGGGAAATGAGAAAAGGAAAAGGAAAAAGAAAAAGAAAAGGAAAAAGAAGAAAAAGAAAAAGGGAAAAGGGAAATGAGAAAAGGAAAAGGAAAAAGAAGAAAAAGAAAAAGGGAAAAGGGAAAAAGGGGTAATGAGAAAAGAAAAAGAAAAAAGAAAAGGAAAAGGAAAAAGAAGAAGAAAAAGAAAAAGGGGAAAAGGGAAAAGAAAAAGAAAAGGAAAAGAAAAACGAAAAGGAAAAAAAGAAAAAGAAGAAAAAGAAAAAAGAAAAGGAAAAATAAGAAAAAGAAGAAAAGGGGAAAATAAAAAGAAAAAGGAAAAGAAAAAGAACAAGAAAAATAATGTTTCCTGTGAATTAAAGGAGGAAGAAAATTTCCACCCATTTTGGTAGGAGCAGCTCACCCCGGAGCTGAGCTGCCTCATCGCAGGTAATGTGAAAAATAACTCCCTGACCTCTTCTGGAAAATGCAGAGGAAACACTGAACTTCTGCTCAGTGTTTTGTTAACTTCCTCCCTGACTGAGATCACTTGCTCAAAAATGAGTTTCCCAAAAGCTCCAGGACATTTCTGCCTTTGAGTCACGGAGTGCTGAATGGGGAAGGGCGACTGGGTCCCAGGGAGCTGCTGCCTTCAGAGGGGACTCACTCCAGAAACAGAGCAATTCTTCATCTCCTTTGTCAAGAGGCCCCTAAACCACCCTAAAAGCCTGAGGAATGTGTCATGCATTTTTCTAAATAACACCTTAATCAAATATAAGGTGGAGAGAAAGCAGAGAGGGGGTGGAATAATGGACGTGGGTTTCTTCCGTGTGATTGCAGCTTAATTTTCTTCCTAAGTCTCATCAGTACAGGAGCAACTGTGTGAATCCCACTGTGGCTTAAACTAGAGGATCTTGATCCTTTTTTTCCCAAAATTGGTGGAGCCTCATCCCATCTCCACTAGAGAATCCCCAGAGCAGGGAAGCAGGAGGGTGCAAGAAGCCAGAATTTGATGGGGAGGGATGGAAAAGCTGTAAAAGATTCCCCAAGTTTGGATTGATGGATGGATGGATGGATGGATGGATGGATGGATGGATGGATGGATGGATGTTCTGTAGGACTGCAGCAGCAACCCATGGTCACGCTGGAGTAAAGTTTACACCCTGGTGTAAAGATTCTCCTTTTCCTTTGGTAATTCCCATGCAATTGCCCATTACAAGGTGGCTTCAGGCTTCCTCCCTGGCACCCCAACTTTGGAGACACAACCATCACTTGGCCAGAACAGAGGATTTGAAGAACCTTGTGGTGGCTTTGTCAGGGTTTAACACTGCCCTGGCAATTAAACCAAATAACAGATTCTCACTATTAATCCCCCATCTCCTCCCAGATAAAGGAAGGAGAGAGAATAAGGGAGAGAGACTGATGGGTTGGGAACTAAACTACACAGCTTGAATGGAACAGGAATGAGAAATAGGAAAAATGACTCAATCTCTACAAATCTACAGGAAAATTGGTCCCAGGTTCCTCTCCCCTTTCCCCCAAGAACTCTCCCATCCCCACTGAGGCTGCAGGGCAGCCCTGGGAAAGTCCAGGCTGGAATCCTGGGCTCAGGAGCAGTTGGGAGCTGGAGGCAGGAACACACAGATTCAGGCTGGGATGGATCAGGAGCAGAGGCAGAGGAAGGGATGGAATCCTCCCAGGATGCTGAAGCAAAGAGGGAGAGGGGAAGAAGGGGAAGCAGGAAGGGCTTTGAGCCTGGGGATCCCTCCAGTTTCTCCTGAGGATGAGGTGGATGGGATGGAATCCTCTGTTTGGTCAATTCTGGTCATTTCTCTTGTCTGTTCCTCCCCACAGGAGGGTTTCAGGTGGGACCTCTTGACTCCTTCTGGAGGGCCAAATGTTGCTCAGAGCTGAGCAGTGTCCTTGGCTCTGCAGCCCATTCTCCAGCAGTAACTCTAACCATGGAGTGGGATCAGTCCCAGCAGCAGCCACTGCCTGAGAAACTTGCTGTGAATTTCAGCAAGTGCAGCTCCTGACAAGAGACTGAGCTGAAAGCAAAAGTCCAAGACAGAAAATCCCCTTTCTCCTGGCCCAAACCAGGACAGGGTTCTTCACTCCCTGAGGACCAGAATGTCCCAGAAGAACTGATAAATAGACTTGACACAGATGTGTCCCTGGGGTTCCTGGATGCCTGGATCTACTTCTTGCCTTGAGAAGACCCTCTAGAGGTCTAACCCCAAAACAACTCCCTCTGTGTCACACTTAAGTGTGAGTCCCCATCCTTAGCTCCACTTCTGTGTCCGTAAGTCAGGGCACCACGAGTAGACCCATTCACCAGCCTGTTGAATTACTCTTTTAGGATTAAACACTTTTATTACTCTTTTGCCCATCATATCCTGTGTGGTTCCATCCAGTGGGACCCTTGAGGTCGTGTCCCTGGGTGTCTCCAGCTCTTCTCCTTTTTCTAGGGTGAACCCATCACAATTTTTGGACCCCAGGGCTACAAAGGCAATAAAGGAGATCCTGTAAGTTTGACTTTTTAAGCTGTTCCTTTCCCCATCAGCACTGGGCACAGCTTGGGAGGAGCACTGAGAACCAGGAGGGAGGCAAAATCCATTATTTTCTCTTTTTTTTTCCCCTTCCAGGGTGAGCAGGGCCTCTCAGGCTTTGATGGAGATAAAGGTGAGAAGGGAGAAGATGGCCCTGTAGGAGAAAAGGTAGGAACCTTGTTCTTTGAGAGCAGCCTCGACCCATCACCTCTCTACTGGGGGGAATCAACCACCCCACCTGGGTGATTTCCAGACTGATCATCCCTAGTTTTGTACTAGGACAGAGTGGCTGGAGAGCAGCCAGGCAGAAAGGGACCTGGGAGTCTGGATTGCCAGGAAACTGAACAGGAGCCAGCAGTGTGCCCAGGTGGCCAAGAAGGCCAATGGCATCCTGGGCTGGCTCAGGAACAGCGTGGCCAGCAGGTCCAGGGAAGGGATTCTGCCCCTGTGCTCAGCTCTGGTGAGGCCACAGCTTGAGTCCTGTGTCCAGTTCTGGGCCCCACAGCCCCTCAGGAAGGAGATTGAGGTGCTGGAGCAGGTCCAAAGGAGGCAACTGGGCTGGTGAAGGGACTGGAGCACAGACCCTATGAGGAGAGGCTGAAAGAGCTGGGGCTGTTCAGCCTGGAGAAGAGGAGGCTCAGGGGAGACCTCATCACTGTCTACAACTCCCTGAAAGGAGGTTGGAGCCGGGTGGACGTTGGTCTCTTTTGCCAGGCGACTTTCAGCAAGACAAGAGGGCAGGGTCTCAAGTTGTGCCAGGGGAGGTTTAGGTTGGAGATTAGAAAGAATTTCTTTCTGGAGAGGGTGATCAGGCATTGGAATGGGCTGCCCACTGAAGTGGTGGATTCTCTGTCCCTGGAGCTATTTCAAAAGAGACTGGATGTGGCACTGAGTGCCATGGTCTAGCAACCGCAGCGATGGTAAAAGGGTTGGACTTGATGATCTCTGAGGTCCCTTCCAACCCAGCCCATTCTATGATTCTATGATATTCTTTTTTTTTTTTTTTTTTTGGCTCCAGAAGTCTGACCTTGGATGGACACTCAGCTGAGTAATTCTATATTCTAAATTCTAACTTCTAAATTCTAAATTTGAAATTCTAAATTCTAACTTCTAAATCCTAAATCCTAAACTCTAAATCCTAAACTCTAAATCTTAAACTCTAAATCCTAAATTCTAAATTCTAAATCCTAAATTCTAAATCCTAAATTATAAAGTATAACTTATAAATAATTATAAATAATGATAAATTATAAATACCTACCCCAGCAGCAGCCCAGCCCAGCCTGAGCTGGACATCTAACTCCACTGATTTCCCAATGGGAATCTGTTTAATCAGTGTAGTTCAAGCTGGGAATCACCTGACCCAGTGTGAGCATCCTCCTTGGGAAGAGGCAAATCATGTCCTTACCCCAGCTGATGAGGTCCCTGGGGACTCTAAAGGAAACCTCTGGAGATGGTCCCATGGGTGGTACCTGGGTTTTTAAGTCAGGTGAAATCCCACCCATCATATCTTCTGGATTTCCCTCTAAAAAATAATTATATATATATATATAAAATAAAAACACAAAGCAAGAAGACCTCCTGGCTGAATATCTTTAGGTGGAACATCAGAGAAGTATTTCCACCACCAGTAACTCAAGCAGGGCCATACTTGAGTGTTTGCCAACTCATCCTGAGGTTTTGAGACCTTCACTGGCCACCAACTCACTTCTAGAAGAGTTTGTTGAGTTTTCTGAGCCATTCTGGGTGGGTTTCTTCCCACCCACTGGCTACTAAAGAGACCTTTGGGCTTCCTGGGGCAGAAATCTGCTCTAGAAATGGTGGTTTTTTATCATCTTCTTTGCCATCTCCATGGTTTCTCTCAGGGAAAGTCCTTCCAAGAGCAGAAGGTACTTCAAATGTATTTAACAGAGATTTTTACATTTCAGGGAGTCAAAGGTGAAGCTGGCTCCAAGGGAGTGATGGGACTTTTTGGAACAAGAGGACCAGTGGGACAGAAGGTGAGTACAGTGCAACCCTACCTTAAGGATCTTCTGTTAGAACAAGAATCACAGATAGGGTTGGGTTGGGTTGGGTTTGGTTGGGTTTGGTTGTGTTGTGTTGGGTTGAGTTGGGTTGAGCTGGGTTTGGTTGTGTTGTGTTGGGATGGGTTGGGTTGTGTTGGGTTGTGTTGAGTTGAGTTGGGTTGGGTTGAGTTGGGTTGGGTTTTGTTGTGTTGTGTTGAGTTGGGTTGTGTTGGGTTGGGTTGAGTTGGGTTGAGCTGGGTTTGGTTGTGTTGTGTTGGGTTGAGTTGGGTTGGGTTTGGTTGTGGTGGGTGGTTGGGTTGTTGGGTTGTGTTGAGTTGGGTTGTGTTGGGTTGGGTTGAGTTGGGTTGAGCTGGGTTTGGTTGTGTTGGGTTGGGTTGAGTTGGGTTGGGTTTGGTTGTGCTGGGTTGCGTAGAGTTGGGTTGGGTTAAACTGGGTTGGGTTGAATTGGGTTGGGTTGGGTTGGGTTTGGTTGTATTGGGTTGTTTTGAGTTGGGTTGGGTTGGGTTTGGTTGTATCAGGTTGTTTTGAGTTGGGTTGGGTTGGGTTGAGCTGGGTTTGGTTGTGATGTGTTGGGTTGGGTTGAGTTGGGTTGGGTTGTGTTGAGTTGGGTTGGGTTGAGTTGGGTTGGGTTGGGTTGTGTTGAGTTGAGTTGGGTTGGGTTGAGTTGGGTTGGGTTTGGTTGTGTTGTGTTGAGTTGGGTTGGCTTGCGTTGAGTTGGGTTGGGTTGGAAGGGACCTTAAATCTCCTCTGGCTCAGGGACACCTCCTTCTGGACCAGGTTCCTCAAAGCTCCATCCATCTTTTACACAGCTGCAAAAACTGATGTGTAAAAATCCTTCCAGAGTTTCCTCACTAAACATCTTTCCAAACTTGCTGATGGAAAGGTGATGGGATCACCAGGAAGCAGAAGGAGCTGCACTTTACCAGAGGAGCCCTAAAGGCTTCTCCTGCTTTGTAAAGCAGCAGAGTGCTCTGGCCTCTTCCTTGGGCTAAAAATTCATCATTTCTGACTTGCTGAAATGCCAGTGTTTGGGTGTGAGATGTCCAAGCTCCAGTTGTAGTCATGGGAGACATGGAGCTCCATCCAGTTGCCCCAATGAGATGTTTGAAGTGTTCTACCTGTCCCCTCCAAGCTTCTCCAAAGGGGTCCCCAATTGTCCCTATGCTGGAGGTGTCTCCTACAGCAAACCCCACTTCCAGAGGGAGTCCAACTCTTCCCAAGGATAACTCATCCCCACTTTCCTTGCAGGGGGAACCAGGAGAACCAGGCTTGCCAGGCTCTGCTGTGAGTTGGATCACGTTTCTTTGCTTTTCCAAGTCTTGGGTAGAGAGTTGGGGTTGCACCATTGGTCCTCTCCCCACAGCCACATGTAGGGGTGATGGGGTGGGATGAGGTGATGCTGGTTTGGTGCTGCTCCCCAAATCCAATGGTCCCCAAGCTTTCCTGGAAAAACATCCACGGAGATGGAAGACCACAGCCAGAGGGATGTGGAGCTTGGGGACATGGTTTGGGTCATTGGGAATAGGGTCAGGACAAGGCTGGATTTGATGATCTTGAAGGTCTTTTCCAGCCTGAACCATTCTGTTTTAATAGGATGTTGCATTTTACCCCAAGGGTTGCATGAAATGTGCATTTATTGATTATTATTTCAATGCCTTCAATATGTGAGCAATTTCAGCCATGGGCAGATGATGTTTGATGTTCAAATGGTCAAAAAATTGGGACCATCAGTGTTCTGTCCCCTAAAAATCCTTTATAAGATTTATAAACCCTAATGTTGCTGGCCAGAGAGCAGGGTTACACTGGAGGACCTGGAAAATCTCTTTCCTGTTGAATTCCAACTGGGAGGCAGGGGTTGGAGGGGCAAAGTTGGGTTGCAGAATCTTTCCCTGCTTTTGGATTTCACCTTTTCACCTGGAAAAAGCCCCAGGTGGAAAAAAAAACCTGGTCTGCAAAGTGGAACAATTTGGAACAATTTGGTCCAAAGAGGAACTAAAAAAGAGTCCCTGCTGATTTTTTTTTTTTTCATCTGGGAAAGGAAGGAAGGGGTGGGAACACCTGGGATTTTTTTTTTCTCAGCTCATGGAAATATAGAATGGGCTGGGTTGGAAGGGACCTCAGAGATCAACCATTCCAACCCTTGATCCACTCCCACTGCAGTTCCCAGCCCATGGCACTCAGTGCCACATCCAGGCTCTTTGGAAATAGCTCCAGACACGGAGAATCCACTACTTCCCTGGGCAGCCCATTCCAATGCCTGATCACCCTCTCCAGAAAGAAATTCTTTCTCATCTCCAACCTAAACCTCCCCTGGCACAACTTGAGACCCTGCCCTCTTGTCTTGCTGAGAGTTGCCTGGGAAAAGAGCCCAACCCCCCCCTGGCTCCAACCTCCTTTCAGGGAGTTGGAGAGAGTGATGAGGTCTCCCCTGAGCCTCCTCTTCTCCAGCCTCAACACCCCCAGCTCCCTCAGCCTCTCCTCAGAGGATCTGTGCTCCAGTCCCTTCACCAGCCCACTTGCCTCCTTTGGACCTGCTCCAGCACCTCAATCTCCTTCCTGAGGGGCTGAAGGGCCCAGAACTGGACACAGGACTCAAGCTGTGGCCTCCCCAGAGCTGAGCACAGGGGCAGAATCCCTTCCCTGGACCTGCTGGCCACGCTGTTCCTGAGCCAGCCCAGGATGCCATTGGCCTTCTTGGCCACCTGGGCACACTGCTGGCTCCTGTTCAGCTTCCTGTCGATCCAGACTCCCAATATGAAGACTTTCAGTTGTTTTTTTTGCAAGGAGAAACATCAAGGATTTTTTAACCTGTTCCCCAACTCTGGGAGGCCCCACAGCCATGCAGGGCTACTCAATGGTTACTCCTCCTGGATGTGTAAATATTGATAAGTCTGTAATCCTGGTAATTGCTCCACAAGAAAAAGATCCTCATCCATTCAAGGGTTTCAACACCTGAGCACTTTGCCAAAGCCACAAGGCTGAAACCTGAGGTCACCACATAAGGCATTGGATCAAGGGCAGTTTTGGAAGGATGTAGTGGCCCCAGAAGGTCAATGGCATCATTGGACTGGATAAGGAAAAATGTGGGCAGCAGGAGCAGGGCAGGGATTGTCCCTCAATCCTGGGGTCAGTTCTGGGGACCTGAGGAACAGAAGGAGATTGAGGGGGTGGAGAGTGTCCAGAGTGTCTCAGCATCCTCACAGGAAGGTGCTCTAAGGTCTCCCCATTGCATCACCCCAGCTGTGATGGTTTGATCTCTGGTCCCACATTCCACCTCCAGTGGGACAAGCAGAGCTGAGATGGGGCACAGAGCAGAGGGAGGGGATGGAAAACCAGCACTAACCTCTGCCAGGGGCAGGGACATCTTCCATGAGACCAAAATTGCTCCAAGCCCTATCCAACCTGACCTGAGACACTGCCAGGGATGGGGCAGCCACAGCTTCTGGGGGCAACCTGGGCAACCAGAGGCTCAGCATCCTCACCCCAAAGAATTTCTCCCTCCCTCCCTCCCCAAGAAATAGAATCCTGGAATGGGTTGGCTTGGAAGAGAACTGAAAGCTCAGCTCATTCCAACCCCCCTGCCATGGGCAGGGACACCTCCCTCCCAGCTTGCTCCAAGCCCCATCCAACCTGGCTTTGAACACTGCCAGGGATGGGGCAGAGACTCTTTTCCTGGGCAACCTGGTTCTAAAGCTCAGCACCCTCACCCCAAACAAGTTCTCCCTCCCTCCCTCCCTCCCTGCCTGCCCAAGATCTCCTCTCCATCTGCCCTCTTGCAGCTGGAAACCCTTCCCCCTCGCAGGGTCCCATCCCTCCAGGCCCTTGTCCCAAGTCCCTCCCCAGCTTTCCTGGAGCCCCTTCAGGCACTGGAAGGTGCTCTAAGGTCTCCCCATTGCAGCCTTCTCTTCTCCAGCCTCAACACCCCCAAATATGTGGAGCTGGGGAGGGGGCTGGAAGAACTCCAAGGAGCAGCTGAGTAACCTGGGGGTGTTCTACAACTCCCTGCAAGGAGGTTGTAAAGAGATGAGGATCTGTTTGGTCAATGAAGTTACAAGTGATGGGACAAGAGGAAATGGCCTCAAATTGCACCAGGGGAGGTTTAGATTGGGTGTTAGGAGGAAATTTTTCACTGAAAGGGTCATCAGGACCAGGCTGCCCAGGGCTGTGATGGTTTCCATTATCCCTGGAGGAATTTAAGAGTTGTAGGGACAGAGTGCTGATGGCTATGGCTTCGTTAAGGTCTTCTCAGTGTTAGGTTCAGAGCTGGACTCAGTGATCCTGAGGACCTTTCCCAACCCAGGTAATTCTGTGAATCAACAGATGAGAAGCAGAAGAAGCAGAGGAGCAGAGCAGAGACGTTGTTTGAGGATGCTGAGGGCAGAGGAAGCAGAGTTAGGTTCCATCATCCTGCCATGGGTGGAGGACATGGAGAGTTTTTTTCCTGTTGGCACCCCCATTGAGCAGCACGTAATGCCAGGAGCTATCAGAAAATGGTATCTTGCCATGTAATGTTTGAGAGAAGCTAAAAAAGACTTCTTTGGGGAAAGATTTGGGGATTTTGCTGGTGCAGGTTAATGCTGTCAGTGCTGTGCTTGGAGCCAGATGGAGATAACAGAGCTTCAGGTTGTTCCTTCATTATTATTCTAAAATTACAGAAGTCACACCAGAGCTGGAGGGGCTGTGATGTGCAATGTCCTGGGTGAAATTCATCTGACCTGAGGTTAGGTGCCTGCCATCTTCTCTTCCATCAAGCTCAAACTGCTTTTATTGGCAGCTTCAGGGTACTCTGAGAGTCTGATTCACATCATCTGTTTCTCACACTTGGGTCAGGACAAAACATCCTGACATGACTTGATCTCCACAAGCCCAGGTCTGAATTTATCTTCTAAGTGCTCACAAACACCTTCATTATTTTATCTTTTTTTTTTTTTTTTTTTTTCCCCAAGTTATTCTGGAGGTTTAGGCTGTGCTGTCTCCTAAAGCCAAACTTCTCCTGGGCTCCATCCCAGGCAGGACAAGGGAGGGGATTGTCCCCCTCTGTCCCCCTCCGGGGAGACCCCCCTGGGGTAAAGCTGTGTCCAGCTCTGGGGTCCCCAGCAGCAGAAGGACACGGAGCTGTTGGAGCCAGTGCAGAGGAGGCCCTGGAGCTGCTGGGAGGGCTGGAGCAGCTCTGCTCTGGAGCCAGGTTGAGAGAGTTGGGGGTGTTGAGGCTGGAGAAGAGAAGGCTGCAATGGGGAGACCTTAGAGCACCTTCCAGTGCCTGAAGGGGTTCCAGGAAAGCTGGGGAGGGACTTGGGACAAGGGCCTGGAGGGATGGGACCCTGCGAGGGGGAAGGGTTTCCAGCTGCAAGAGGGGAGATGGAGAGGAGATCTTGGGCAGGCAGGGAGGGAGGGAGGGAGAAATTGTTTGGGGTGAGGGTGCTGAGCTTTAGAACCAGGTTGCCCAGGAAAAGAGTCTCTGCCCCATCCCTGGCAGTGTTCAAAGCCAGGTTGGATGGGGCTTGGAGCAATCTGGGAGGGAGGTGTCCCTGCCCATGGCAGGGGGGTTGGAATGAGCTGAGCTTTCAGTTCTCTTCCAAGCCAACCCATTCCAGGATTCTCTTTCTTGGGGAGGGAGGGAGGGAGAAATTCTTTGGGGTGAGGGTGCTGAGCCCCTGGGTGCCCAGGTTGCCCCCAGAAGCTGTGGCTGCCCCATCCCTGGCAGTGTCTCAGGTCAGGTTGGATGGGGCTTGGAGCAATTTTGGTCTCATGGAAGATGTCCCTGCCCCTGGCAGAGGTTAGTGCTGGTTTTCCATCCCCTCCCTCTGCTCTGTGCCCCATCTCAGCTCTGCTTGTCCCACTGGAGGTGGAATTTGGGACCAGAGATAAAACCATCACAGCTGGGGTGATGCAATGGGGAGGCCTTAGAGCACTTCCTGTGAGGATGCTGAGACACTCTGGACACTCTCCAGCCCCTCCATCTCCTTCTGCTCCTCAGGTCCCCAGAACTGACCCCAGGATTGGGGGTGCAGCCTCCCCAGTGTCCAGCACAGGGGGACAATCCAGCACAGGGCCCTGCTCCTGCTGCCCACCCCACTGCTGATCCCAGCCCAGCCAGGATACTGGTGGCCACCTTGGCTACTTGGTCACAATCTGGCTCATATTCAGGCACTGATGATCAACACCCCCAGGTTCTTTTCTTCTTCTTTCCACCTTCCTGGTGGTTTTGGGAGCCAAGGGCAGGGCCAGGCACTTGGTCTGATTGAACCTCATGGTATTCCAATCCAGATGAAGGTGAAGTTTGGAGCCTGGGCTTGAGGAAGAGGTACCTCTGTCTTTGAGAGTGGAAAAACATCATTTCTGGAGAGGTTATTGCCTTGGGAGAGTGCCCTGAAGCATCCTGAACATTCCTGATGAGTCCAGGCTGGTCAAAAGGAAGTCACCAAGCTTGGTGCTCTGACCACCAAGAGATTTCCAGCTCTATCCAAGACATCTTGGAGGCTTTGCCCTTCCTCTGAGATGTAGTGCCTGAGAAGGAATGCTGGTGACAACTGTGAGGGGCACCTCCCATATCAAGAAAAGATATTTTCTTTTTTTTTCATAGAGGATGCTCAAGGTTGGAGTAAATATTTGTGGGGCAGGACAGTCCAGAGACAGCAGGGAAGGGATAAAACCAGAGCTGAAACTCTCAGGGTGAGACTCCCAGATGCATCATCCCATCAAATATTGAGCACCAAACCCCAGGAGGAAGGATGGGGGAAACCTTTTAGCAGAATTTGCAGCCTGGGAACCCTTTGATGTGCATCTTCAAACAGATCCATCCCTCCAGGCTGGGCCACTGGGGGGTTTGTGCTTTCCCAGGGTGACCCAGCTTGGTTCCCCAACTCCTTCATCTGAGTGAAGCAAAAAATAATAAAAAAAAAAAGAAGCCTGGAGACAAAGCAGGTTCCTCCTTGGCTCCAGCCCAAAGCCTGGCAGGAATTCATGCCTGGCAGCAGAGATCCTGGGGTGCTCAGAGATTTCTTGGCATCAGTGCTCAGGATTGATGATTCAGCCTCTCCTGGTACCTGATGTCCCTGCAGTGAGGAGGCTGAAGCCTGTTCCAGCAACACCTTAGGAGAACAGAACCAAACAGCAAGAGCCATTTGCAGTACTTCCCCCCCCCCTAATTGCCTTGAAACTGTGGTTGTGGTTGTCCTGACCAAGCACAGGCTGGAAATCAGAGGGAACAAATTGCCATTCAGCTCCTTTCCCTTGCCCAGTGCTCAGTCCTTTTCTTCTTCTTTTTTTTTTTTCTTTCTTCTTCTTTTTCCCCCACCTAATTTCATAAAACCACAGAATGGTTTGGGTTAGAAGGGACCTTAAAATCAGCCATTTCCAACCCCCCTGCATGGGCAGGGACACCTCCCACCAGCCCAAGTTGCTCCAAGCCCCATCCAACCTTCAAAACTTCCAGGGATGGGGCTTCCACCACCTCTCTGGGCAACCTATCCCAGTCTCTTACTACCCTCATGATAAAGACTTTTTTTCCTAATATCTAACCTAAATCTCCACTCTTTTCAGTTTAAAACCATTACCCCCAATCCAGATTTCCTGTAGGTCCCCTTCATGGACTAGAAGGTCTCATCTTCATCATGGTCTTGTTCTTTTTCATCTTGATCTTGTTATTTTCATTTTATTCTTTTTCCCAGTGCAGATGGCGTTGAAAAAATCATCTCTCTGATCTCCTTTCCCTGCCCAACTGAAGCAGGGATGTGCCTGCTGCCATCTCCAGGTTTTATTGTCATAAAATCACGTGAATCACAGAATGGGGTGGGTTGGAAGGGTCTTTTCAAGGTCCTCTAGTCCAACCCTCCTGCAGTGAGCATCTTCATCTAGATCAGGTTGCTCAGAGCCCCATCCTACCTGACTTAAATAATTCCAGGGATGGGGCATCAACCACCTCTCTAGACAACCTATTCCAGTGTCTTACTACCCTCATGGTAAAGACTTTTTTTCCTAATATCTAACCCAACTTCAGAGCTGTCCTTGTCCAGGACTCAGGACAGTCCTGGTCCCTTTCCATAGGCTGTTGATTCCATCCCTGGCAGTGTCTCAGGTCAGGTTGGATGGAGCTTGGAGCACCCTGGGCTGGTGGGAGGTGTTCCTGCCCATGGAAAGGGTTGGAACTGGATGAGTTTTAAGGTCTCTCCCAACCCAAACCATTCCATGATTCTATAAATCCAACTCTCAGCCCTTGGTGCTTGGATCAGGGCATCTTCTGACCTCTGGCTGTGAGAACATCCAACCTGGGCTCCTCCCATTGAGTTTCCATCCTTCAAAGTGTCCTCAACCCCCTCCCTGGCTGAGAAAAATAAATTTTTCTCCTCTTTCTGGCAGGGAGCAGCTGGCATTGATGGGAAGAATGGGAACAAGGGAGCCAAAGGTGTCAGAGGTCTGCAGGGACCGAAGGGGAAGGTGGTGAGTAGCAGGAAAGGACATGGGAGGAAGAGTCCTTGTGCCTTTCTTGACCCCAAATCTATTTCTCCTCTCACACCTTACCTGCATCAGTACTGGAGCCAGGTTCTTGCCCAAGGATGAGTATTCCCAAAAGAGAAATGAAATTGCTCCTTTGACCTCCTGGAGAAATCTCTTATGGACATCCAGGCCTTTAGGAAGAGCCATTCCCTGGATGCCAGCAGGGACTCTGTCCATATCTCTAAATTCTTCTGAATTATACTAAATTAAACCAAATATATATATAATATGTATATTTTATATATATACATATATAAATAATTATACTAAATTCTAAATTATACTTCTAAGCATCTTCTGAATTCTCCCACGTTTTTCAGCATGAGTTTTCCTTCCTCCCCAAGGCCCAAATTTCAAGTTCCTTCAAGTCCAATTCTCCTCTCTGCTGAGCTGCCAGGTGGAGACAGCACAAAACAAAACCATCATTTGCTAAAGACCTTTTGGACCTGACTTTCCTAGGACATTCAGAGAGACTTAGACAGGCTGGAGAGTTGGGCAGAGAGAAACATGATGAAATTCAACAAGGGGAAGTGTAGAGTTTTGCATTTGGGGAAGAACAACACGATGTCCCAGTATAGGTTGGGGGCTGACCTGCTGGAGAGCAGTGTAGGTGAAAGAGACTTGGGGGTCCTGGTAGACAAGAGGATGACCATGAGCCAGCAATGTGCCCTTGTGGCCAAGAAGGCCAATGGCATCCTGGGGTGCATTAGAAAGGGTGTGGTTAGTAGGTCAAGAGAGGTTCTCCTCCCCCTCTATTCTGCATTGGTGAGGCTGCACCTGGAGTATTGTGTCCAGTTCTGGGCCCCTCAGTTCAAGAAGGACAGGGAAGTGCTTGAAAGAGTCCAGCGCAGAGCTACTAAGATGATTAAGGGAGTGGAACATCTCCCTTATGAGGAAAGGCTGAGGGAGCTGGGTCTCTTTAGTTTGGAGAAAAGGAGACTGAGGGGTGACCTCATCAATGTTTTCAAATATGTAAGGGGTGAGTGTCAGGGAGATGGAGTTAGGCTCTTCTCAGTGGTGACCAGTGATAGGACAAGGGGTAATGGGTGTAAATTGGAGCACAGGAGGTTCAAGTTGAATATTCGGAAAACTTTTTTTCCTGTAAGGGTGACAGAGCCCTGGAACAGGCTGCCCAGGGGGGTCGTGGAGTCTCCTTCACTGGAGACATTCAAAACCCACCTGGACACGTTCCTATGCGAGGTGCTCTAGGTGGCCCTGCTCTGGCAGGGGGGGTTGGACTAGATGATCTTTCGAGGTCCCTTCCAACCCCAAGGATTCTATGATTCTATGATAAGCTGGTTCTCTGTCCCACAGGATGCCTTCCCTGACCCCAGATCAATTCCTGCACAGGGATGGGACTGTGGCCCCTCATTCCCACCCCCATGATGGTTGCTGGGAATCCAAGCTGAAATCTTCTGGGGTTTTGTGGTTTTGGGGGTTTTTTTTTCCTTCTTTATTTTCCCACGAGGGAAAGAAAACCAACAAACCCCAGAAGGTTTGGGGGAAGGAGCAGGAAAGGAAATCTTGGTTGGAAATGAATGAGGAACCTCTGGATGGTCCAGGTGGTGCCTGAAGGATCCAGACATGGAATGAAAAGCTCAATTTCCAGGGGCAGTGACCAACACAAGAGTTAAAGGAGACTTTCTACCATCTCCACAGGGCAGGTCCTTGAGATTGTTGCCATCCAGGAACATTCCCAGGAACACAAAGTTCCTCCAGGGGAATTTTCCAACCATTTCCCAGGATAAACTTCAAGCCCCATGGTGACACACCACAACATTTTGTCCCATTTCACTCAAGTTTTGTCACGTTTGCAAGGTCACTCCCTGTCCCATCCTAGAGCTGGAAAATCTGTGGATTTTCGAGGGATTAAAGGCACAACATAAACCCAAGGTGATGCCACCACCAGGGCTGCATTCTTAAGCTTTCAAAATTTGCTTGATATGGTTGTCTATTTTTTTTTTTTTCCACTTAGGGGGAAAAAGGTGACCCTGGGACCACTGGTGACATTGGGCAGAAAGGATCAAAGGTAGGAAATGGGGGAGATCCTGTGAAATCTTCATCTTTTATGATATTCAAGAGCTGTCTGGACACTAGAATTCAACCAGCTTTAGATGGACTTGCTTGAACAAGGGAGTTGGATGAGGTGACCTCCAGAGTTCCTTTCTGACCCAAAAGATTCCATAATTCTGTGAAATAAAGACCTCAAGCTCCTCTAGTGGGCCTGCTGGGCAAAGATGCTGTGGGCAAGGGAAGAGGTGGTAGCCACCAGGTAGCCATCAGGGCCAGTCCTGTGCCCACCAAGGCTCTTTGGTTTCTCACCAAAGCCCAGGATGCTTCCTTTAGAGCTCAATTTTTACAAGGATTGGCTGAAGGGATGGGGTTTGCTGAGCCTGGAGAAGAGGAGAATGAGTTCAGATCTTCTTCTTTTCTACAAAGGAGGTTGGAGTGAACTGGGGGATGGTCCCTTCTCCCAGTTTACAAGTGATGGTGCTGAGCCCCTGGTTCAGGTTGCCCCCAGAAGCTGTGGCTGTCCCATCCCTGGCAGTGTCTCAGGTCAGGTTGGATGGGGCTTGGAGCACCCTGGGCTGGTGGGAGGTGTCCCTGCCCATGCAGGGGGTTTGGAACTGGATGATCCTTAAGGTCTCTCCCAACCCAAACCATTCCACAATTCCATCATCTTCAAAGGAGGCAAATGCAGAAGGACCTGGATGTTTTAAATGCTCCAGCTTTGTGAGGACATCACCTCAGCATCAAGATTGGGTTTGAGTTGGTCTCTAAAATGCACTCAACCCAGGAGGTAAAAAAACCAATGGGATATTTTTTTTCCTCCATGCCAAACAGTTGCAGCCCCGTGGCAGAACTCCCTTGTTCTGAGGGGGAGTTTGAAGGGAAGGATTTTGATTGAAGAACTGAGGCACCAAAACTGTCAGTACACACCCATGTGTGAGACTGAGCCAAGTACCTCCAACTCCTGAAACAGTTGGACATGGGAAAGAAATTCTTTGGGGTGAGGGTGCTGAGCCCCTGGGTGCCCAGGTTTCCCAAGGAAACTGTGGCTGCTCCATCCCTGGAGATGTTAAATTCCAGGTTGGATGGGGCTTGGAGCACCCTGGGCTGGTGGGAGGTGTCCCTGCCCATGCAGGGGGTTGGGACTGGATGAGCTTTAAGGTCCCTTCCAACCCAAACCATTCTGGGATTCCACGATTCACTTCCAGGTCCTGGCAGCACCAAATTGCAGTTTCATTCATGGTTTTCATTTTGCCCACTTTAGATGGCCAAATCTTGCACACCTCCTTCTTTTACAGATTGATTCTTTAAAATTTGGGAATTTGTTGTCCAGGGAGGTTCAGGCTGCCCCATCCCTGGCAGTGCCTCAGGTCAGGTTGGATGGGGTTTGGAGCACCCTGGGCTGGTGGGAGGTGTCCCTGCCCATGCAGGGGGTTGGGACTGGATGAGCTTTAATATCCCTTCCAACCCAAAGCATTCTGCATGCTGAATGATCCCAACAAGAAGAAACAGCCTGAAATTATCACTGGAGATGTTTAGATTGGATATTGGGAACAATTTCTTCACTGGACATGTTGCCCAGGGCAGTGATGGAGTCCCCATCCCTGGAAGGATTGAAAGTCCCTGGAGATGTGGTGCTGAGGGACATGGCTGAGTGGTTCCTTATCATTTGGATTTGACATTTTTAAAGGTCCTTTCCTACCAAACCAATCTGATGGCTCCAGGCCACGCTCTGCTTTCTCCTCAGGGTTTCAGAGGGCTCCCAGGACGCAGGGGAACTCCTGGAGCTGAGGGCATCAAGGTGAGCTCAGCCCAACTTTCCATCCTGCTCCATCCTTCCAGCAGGGTTTCCCACCCATCCTTGGGACAAGGTGATGCCAGGAGAAGCCACCCTGGCAGGAGGAGTGTCCCTCTTGGTGGCTTGGGCTTGCAGGAGGACAGGGGGACATGGCCAGGGACAGCAGGGATCAATAGATGGGGTGGTCTGAGGGCTTGCAGGGAAATTTTGGTAATCTAGGGTTAAAAAAAAAAACCAAAACCCCCCCATCCCCCCAAATAAACCAAAAAAATCCCCAACAAACAAAAAAAAACCTAAATAAAACCCAAACCAGACTCTGCCCAAATCCCCTCCTGGTCTGTGGCTTAGCAACTGTCTGATGTTGATTTGCACTTAATGCTGGGCTGGTGGCTCCAGATGTCACCACGATTGGTCCTTCCTCTCTAAACAGGGATAATGACCCTTCCTGGGCTCTTTAGGAAGGGTCTGGAGCAGCCTGATAAGAGCTGAGGGAGCTGTTGGCTGCTGAGCCAATGGAATCTCTTGTTCTTGTTGTTGTTGTTATGGGTCTGCTGGGTAAATGAAGTGCTGCTCAGTGAATTTCCCACCTCATTTCATGGAAGTGGGCTGGGAAGCAGGGCAGTCTAAAATTTTACCTGGCCTGAAGTAGGACTTTGCCTGTATTTAGGTTTTCTGTTGCCAGGAGTGGGAATATATCCCCTCCCCCTTGAGTCCCTTGCCACTTTGGAGCCATTTTTCCCAAGTTTTTTAAGGTCACGTTGGAGTTACAGCACATCCAATGCTCTTTCATCCACAGGGAGAAAGTGGCAGGGCAGGAAAAGCAGGAATCCCAGGTCTGGATGGACTCAATGGACCAAAGGTGAATATCAGAATTGTGTTTCTTGCCTACAAGTGGGTGATGTCCTCAAAGCTTCAGGGATGCTGCAAAACCCCCTCTGCCCTGGGATTCTTTCTATCAAAGGAAACTATAACAAGAGAAAATGACCTCCCAGGGGAAGTTTGGATGGGATATTAAGAACAATTTCTCCCTGGAAAGGGTTGTCAGGGCCTGGCCCAGGCTGCCCAGGACAGGGCTGGAGTCCCCATCATCCCTGGAGGGGTTTCAGAGCCCTGGGGATGTGGGGATGAGGGACATGGGGAGGGGGTGGCCTTGGCAGGGATGGGGGAATGGTTGGACCTGATGATCCTAAAGGTCTTTTCCAACCAAAATGGTTCTCTGGTTCTAAGTGGGGCAACCTGGGCACCCAGGGGCTCAGCACCCTCACCCCAAAGAATTTCTCCCTCCCTCCTTCCCCAAGAAAGAGAATCCTGGAATGGGTTGGCTTGGAAGAGAACTGAAAGCTCAGCTCATTCCAACCCCCCTGCCATGGGCAGGGACACCTCCCTCCCAGATTGCTCCAAGCCCCATCCAACCTGGCTTTGAACACTGCCAGGGATGGGGCAGAGACTCTTTTCCTGGGCAACCTGGTTCGAAAGCTCAGCACCCTCACCCCAAACAAGTTCTCCCTCCCTCCCTGCCTGCCCAAGATCTCCTCTCCATCTCCCCTCTTGCAGCTGGAAACCCTTCCCCCTCACAGGGTCCCATCCCCTTGTCCCAAGTCCCTCCCCAGCTTTCCTGGAGCCCCTTCAGGCACTGGAAGGTGCTCTAAGGTCTCCCCATTGCTACTTTCTCTTCTCCAGGCTGAACCAACCCCAAATCTCTCATCCTGCCACTAAACCAGAGCTTTCCCAGCCCTCCCACCACCTTGTTTGTCCTCCTCTGGTCTCATCCCAACAGCTCCATGTGATCCTATGATTTATTTGATGACATTTCTTCCATCCTCTTTGGGTCCCACCAATGTGCAGGCTGAGGCTGGGTCACACTCAGGTTCATTCAGCAAATTCCAGCCTTGTCAGGTCCACCCTGACCTTGGTTGTATCTTTGCTCCTTCCAGGGTGAGCAGGGAACACCAGGGGACAATGGTGCTCCAGGATTTCCTGGGGAGAAAGGAGAAAAGGTCAGTACCCCCCAGACTGCCTCCATCTGCCTTTGATAAAAGAAGAAATCCCACATCCATCACATTTTGTACATCACAGGAACCCTTTCCCATTGGGAAATGCCAAGTGCCTGGAGCATCAAGGCTGGGATTCCAGTTGGAAAGGGCAGGGAAGAGCAGGAAGGTTTCCTTAAATTCACCTTCTCCCAAGACAGGGCAGGAGGGCTCCTGCTTAGTGGGAGAATTAATCCCACCAAACCTTTGATGTGGGATTAATTGTCAGAGTTCTTCCACATCCCCTTGTCCAGGGGGCAGGGAATGGCCATGGGAATGGCCAGAGGTCTCCATGGCTCTACCTTCACCTCCCACCTTCATCACTCAGCCCTCATCTCCCTTCTCTGCACTGTTTAAATTTCCATTTTCTCCCCTAAAAGGAAATGTCTAAAAATTTGCACCTTTCCATGGGGTTAAAGAAAATTTTTAAAATGGGTTTTCAGTAAAAAAAATGGGGTTTTCAGTAAAAAAAAAAAATAAATAAATCCCAGCAGCTCCCATCAAATCCTTTGGCATTTTCCCTTCTTGCATTGTTTCACTGGATGGTCTCCAGCTGAGTTGGGGTCAGTTCTTCTGGTCCTCATCCCCCAGAAGTGTTTTGTGCCAAACCCTGAGTCCTTCCCATCTCAACAACACCCACCCAATCCCCAAGCTCCCAATGACTGGGAGAGAATTTCTGAGGAAATGTCATTTTTGGGCACTGCTGGAGGTTGGATGTTGGGTTTTTCCTCCTGCTGTGTTTAACAGGAGCCTTTTCACACCAACTCAGTGGTGCAGATGAGTAGGAAATTCATAGGTGATCCCTTGGGAAGAGCCTTTTTCCTCCTCATTGTTTTTCAGACTCCTCTCACTGGGTGGGATTTTTGGCCATTGGAATTTTTCAGGAATCATCCCAGAGATGGGGGGATTTTCCATGTCACCAAGCAGTGAGATTCCCTCTGGACAAAGCCATCTCCACCATCCTATTGATGATTAATTAGCAGCACAGCAGCAAACTAGAATTTAATTACCAATGTCAGGGAAGTCTTTGGGTACCATTTGATCAGCCCAGCACTCAACCTACTCATGCTTGGTAAAAGCTCTGAATTGCTCTCTGCTGGTGATTCCCAGGGGTCCAAGGGAGTTCCTGGCCTGGGAGGCTTCAAAGGACAAATGGGATGGCCTGGCAAACCTGGAGTGGCTGGACCAGATGGACCTCAAGGACCACAGGGTGACCCAGGGCCACAGGTGAGCAGAAAATGGGCTGGAGAACCCTGGTGGGGTCTGCACCTCACACCCTCGTGTGACATTGCACCATACCCATGTCCCCGTGTCACACACATCTTGCCCACCTCCAGCTGGCACCTGAGGGTGGCCCATTGAGGCAACTCCAAAATCTGCTTCCTTCCTTTGGGAATCTTGTTCGACTCCATCTCCTGGGGAGTTTATCACTAGAGAGAGGAAATTTTGTTGGGTTTTGGGTTTTTTTTTCCTCCTTCCCTCTCTTCTTTTCCTCTCTGCTGTGTTAGAGGTGCCCTCTCAGGGAAGAAAGCCAGGCTGATAATTTCAAATTAGCAGAACATCAAGTGCACCCTTCCTGCTGCTAATTACCTGGGGTGGAGGACACGGAGGGTTGGGAAGGAGCTGGTGGCTTTGGTGCCCCCTTGGTGGCCCGCACTTAATAAGTGTCTTTGCATGCAAGGCACGCTGGGCACCTTTTGAAATGTAACAAGAAGACATGGAAATGAGATGTGCTAATCCTGTTTATGAGCAGGAACAGGCTGCCCCCAGGTTCCTGGGTAATAAAGAGTCTCTTGCTGCTGCCAACACGACGCGGAGGGATGAGATTAATGCTGATCAGCCACCCTTAGACAGCATCCATTAAGGAAGGGGGAGGTTTTCAAGTCAAAAAGGACTGGAAATGAAAATACTTTTCTCACTCGAGCTGGTGGGACTGGCTGAGTTTTAGGCTTGGGCAAAAGAATACAAAAATGAAAGTTGTAAATCAGGTAATAAAAGGAGCTGAAGTTGGGTAATGCTGCTGGTTTGGGAACAAGGGAAGGAGGTAAAGACCCTAGCAGGGGTTTTATCTTTAATCTGACATGTCCTGATGAATTATTATGGAATTATACAGTGCTTTGGGCTGGAAGGTACCTTAAAGATTACCCAACCCCCCAGCCATGGGCAGGGACACCTCCCACCAGCCCAGGGGGCTCCAAGCCCCATCCAACCTGACCTGAGACACTGCCAGGGGTGGGGCAGCCACAGCTTCCTTGGAAAACCTGGGCACCCAGGGGCTCAGCACCCTCACCCCAAAGAATTTCTCCCTCCCTCCCTCCCCAAGAAATAGAATCCTGGAATGGGTTGGCTTGGAAGAGAACTGAAAGCTCAGCTCATTCCAACCCCCCTGCCATGGGCAGGGACACCTCCCTCCCAGCTTGCTCCAAGCCCCATCCAACCTGGCTTTCAACACTGCCAGGGATGGGGCAGAGACTCTTTTCCTGGGCAACCTGGTTCTAAAGCTCAGCACCCTCACCCCAAACAATTTCTCCCTCCCTCCCTCCCTGCCTGCCCAAGATCTCCTCTCCATCTCCCCTCTTGCAGCTGGAAACCCTTCCCCCTTTTCCTATCACTCCATGGATCTCATCTCAATCCTCCTTCTTTCACCTTAAAGCCATTCCCCCTTCTCCTATCATGGTCCATCACATCTGATCTATCTGACAGCATCTGAAAAAGTCAGAGATCCTTGTCCTATCATCATCCATCATGTCTGATCTAGCTGGAGAGCTCTGAGCATCTTCTATTTATGCCCAGGTTGGGCTTTAGGAGGAAACTTCAACTGGTGGCATGGGGCATCTCCTGAGGTCACTGCTCACTGACCTCTCCTCTTCCTCTCCAGGGTCCACCAGGGAAAAGAGGGAGATCTCAGCTCTGCCTCAGGGGACCCCCAGGCATGGATGGGCCAAAAGGAGAAATGGTCAGTATTGGGGGGAGCCAGGGTGGCGTCCTGGGGAGGCTCCTCACCTCCCTTCTGCACTGCAAAGCTCTGCACTGGGGCTGGATCAGCCCTCCCTCTTTGTTGCTTTTCTCATCTCTCCCAGTTTTGAAACAACAAAAGCACAAAGACAGTGTTACCCCTGAACTCCATGGAGTCCTTTTGGTTGGGAGAAGACCTTGTAGATCATTCCAGTTCAACCATTAACCCAGAACCACCAAGGCCACCCCCATCCCATGTCCCTCATCCCCACATCCCCAGGGCTCTGAAACCCCTCCAGGGATGATGGGGACTCCAGCCCTGCCCTGGGCATCCTGGGCCAGGCCCTGACAACCCTTTTGGAGAAGAAATTGTTCTTAATATCCAATCTAAACCTTCTCTGGTGAACCTGAGACTGTTTCCTCTTGTCCCATCACTTCTTCCTTGGGAGAAGGGATGGATCCCCCTGGCTCCAACCTCCTTCCAGGGAGTTGTAGAGAGCCAGAAGGTCTCCCCTCAGCATCCTTTGCTCCAGGATGAATCTCCCCAGGTCCCTCAGCCCCTTCCTCAAAAAACTTGTGCTCCAGACCCCTCCTCAACTCTGCTTTCCATGGCAGATCAGGAGGAACCCAACACTCCCTGCAGGATGTGGGTACTCAGCCTGTTAATACCCATCAGAGAACACCACCAAGAGCTTCACCTCAAGGTCCCAACCTCCAACCCATGTTCTGCTCAGCCCATACAAGCTGCAGGTCCTGCCAACATTGCCTCAAAGGGGTTTTTTTTTGTTTTTTTGCATCAGGAGGAGGCATTGAATCAACTACAGGTGTCAGTGGAAGGTCAAGACCTTTCTCCTCGTGCTCCTATCAGTGAGCATAGATTGAGAAAATGGCCCATCACAGCTTCAGATCATTCTTCTGTTTCTTGAAGTATTTTTAATCAACAAATCCAACTTCCACCAGCTCTGAGCAGAAAGCTTGCTTGGCAAACCTCTCCCCAAACTCCATTTTTATTTTTTTTTTTTAGCACTGGAATTGCAATCCCAGTTTCAAACCTCTGCCAGGTCTGGTTCCTAGAGGTTCTCTGGAGGTCAAATCCTCTCCAAGCCTTCATCTCAGCTTTTTTATTCCCTTACAAACTGCAAAGAAACCTGATTTATATTGCAGCTGGTGACATCCTTCTTGTTTGGCAGAGCTCCCCAAAAAATGCCCCAAATCTGGGAGCTCTCTACGTTTTGTTTTTGCTTCCTTGTCCTTTGGATGAGTTTGTTCCTTTCTATTCCTTGTCCTACTCAGATATTTCCTTCCTAACTCATCTTTTCTTCTCTAAGGTGCACTTATTCTTGAAGCATTTAACAAACAATCTACTGAGCTTTTATAATGACTTAAGTGTTTTTAACAGGGTGAAAATGGTCCAGCTGGCCAGAAAGGAGAAAAGGGAGATCCTGGTCTTTCTGTGAGTATTTTAGCTCAAGATCCAATCTTATTACACAGCTCTGAATAGAGAAAATAGGACAAACTGCCCTTAAGAGGTGTAGGGGAGGAGGGAAATGCTGGAAAAAAACAGATTCATTCAGAGAATATCCAGGAAATGAGAGTGTTGGTCATTACCCAGAGACATCAGATGTACGCAGGCTGGGGCTGGTGATGCCAAATCCATCCAAGCACCCAGAGCCTGAGGCAAATTCCCCCCCTCCCACCCTCCCCCTGATGCTCCAAACTCGTGCTTGGCAGATGAAATCAGTGTCAAGAGCAAAGTTATCAGTGACCAAATAGGAAGGAAGAGGAGGAGAGGGAAATGTAGCACCTTTTTTAAAGGGAGATGGAGTTCTTGCAAAAGTTGTTGCCCTGGGTTTATAAATCTGAAAGAAAAAGGGGTGGTTGAGCTACCTAGGTCCCTAATTAGGATCCCTAATATTAGGATCTCCATCCTTTTGCCTGAGAAAATGTGTTTTGTGCCACTTGGTTGGTTCTTTCATCCTTCTAGTGGCTGGACAACAAGCAGGATTAGTTTCACAGGAGTGTTATGGGCAAACTTGCCCAAAGTCTGGGCTGCAAAAGAGTCCAGCTCCTTACCTAGCAAGTGGCCCAAAATTTCTCATTCTTACAAATGATGAGAGCTGGTGAGCAGGTGAAGTATAGGGAGATACCTCCCAGCATGCATGGAAGATGCCCAGCTGAAAGAGTTGGCTGGACCAAGGGTGAAAATCAGACCCAAAATCCATAAGAGCAGATGTCTCATTCTGTGGGGTATGATGTTGGGTTTCAGTGGCCTCTTTGCATAGACAGAGGTGGCTTGATGAAAATTCTCAGAGGTGAAGGACATCTCAAAGGTCATGATTTCAGGGGGAGTGCCAGAAAGATGGAGACACTGGAAAGTCAACCTGGACCTGAGGTGTGCCATGGTTTGGGAGCCCTTGGGGCAAGAAAGAAACAGTCATAGACTCATGGAATGGTTTGGGTTGGAAGAGAACTGAAAGCTCATCCAGTTCCAACCCCCTGCATGGGCAGGGACACCTCCCACCAGCCCAGGGGGCTCCAAGCCCCATCCAACCTGACCTGAGACACTGCCAGGGATGGGGCAGCCACAACTTCCTTGGGAAACCTGGGGCTCAGCACCCTCACCCCAAAGAATTTCTCCCTCCCTCCCTCCCCAAGAAAGAGAATCCTGGAATGGGTTGGCTTGGAAGAGAACTGAAAGCTCAGCTCATTCCAACCCCCCTGCCATGGGCAGGGACACCTCCCTCCCAGATTGCTCCAAGCCCCATCCAACCTGCCTTTGAACACTGCCAGGGATGGGGCAGAGACTCTTTTCCTGGGCAACCTGGTTCTAAAGCTCAGCACCCTCACCCCAAACAATTTCTCCCTCCATCCCTCCCTGCCTGCCCAAGATCTCCTCTCCATCTCCCCTCTCCCAGCTGGAAACCCTTCCCCCTCGCAGGGTCCCATCCCTCCAGGCCCTTGTCCCAAGTCCCTCCCCAGCTTTCCTGGAGCCCCTTCAGGCACTGGAAGGTGCTCTAAGGTCTCCCCATTGCAGCCTTCTCTTCCCCAGCCTCAACACACCCAACTCTCTCAGCCTGGCTCCAGAGCAGAGCTGCTCCAGCCCTCCCAGCAGCTCCAGGGCCTCCTCTGCACTGGCTCCAACAGCTCCATCTCCTTCTGGTGGGATCTCCAAAACAGCCATGGTTTTGGAAAGGGAATCATTTCCCTGCTGAGACACAAACCTTGGACCCAGCTCTCAGCCCCACATCTCTGCTCTCAGCCATACCCCAGCTGTGATGGTTTTATCTCTGGTCCCAGATACCACCTCCAGTGGGACAAGCAGAGCTGGGATGGGGCACAAAGCAGAGGGAGGGGATGCTGGGGTGGAAAACCAGCACCAACCTCTGCTTTTCCCTCCATGGCACAGGAGGAAGAGGTGAAGGAGGTGGTCAGGAACATAATGAGGAACAGATGTGGTAAGTTGGGCTGTGAGCCACGCTCAGGGCCACCACTCTGACATCTTCCAGGGATTTAAATTAGAGCAATTTGAGTGCCAGCACATGCTGGCTCAGCAGAGCAAATGTCACCCCATTAGCAGCAAGCAGAGATGTGTCACCTCTCCATGCTTGGGGACAGCCCCAGCCTCCTGGGCCGTGAGGTTTCTGCCATTGTCCTGACCTCCTCCTCAAACATTTTAGTTTTTTTCCTTTTCAACTCTTCCCGTTTCTGCCTTCAGAGTTTGGGCAGTAAAGTTTTTTCTCCCCCTGTTTCTCTGCTTTTCCTCACTGGTTGGTGAGGGAGGGGGGGTGAAATTTGGAGTTCCAGGGGTTTTTTTTGTACCTCCTGGGGACCTTTTCATTCCTGTTGACTCTGTGGCACTTCTTGACACACCTCCAACCAGCATCACAGCAGCAACAAACCCAACACATTTTAGGCTGGTTTTACCCCAGAATTCCAAACATCAGGAGGGTTTCAGGCTTTTAAAGCCTTGCTTTTCATGTCCTGTGGAGATCCAGCTACCTGAAGGCCAGGAGTGGGATTCCCAGCTCATTCCCAGGGTGTGGCCAAAGAGGGGTTGGCTTCACCACCACTTCCAAGATGTTTCAGCTGGGCTCACACATGTTAGAAATGATGGAACCATGGAATGGGTTGGGTTGGAAAAGCTCATCCAGTTCCAACCCCCCTGCCATGGGCTGGGACACCTCCCACCAGCCCAGGTTGCTCCAAGCCCCATCCCACATGGATTTGAACCAAGTTGGTTGATCCCTACCAGGGATGGGGCAGCCACAACTTCCTTGGGCAACCTTTTCCAGGGCCTGGAAATTTCTTCCTGATGTCTGAGCACAGGTGTTAGGAGGGATCCAAATGCTCTGAAGAGGGAGGGAGGAAAAAAATATTAATTTTGTTAAAAAAAAAAAAAAAAAAACTTGTTTACAAAGGGAAAAATAAAGAAGTAGGAAAAAAAAGTTTTCCCTGCCTGTCTTGTGTTTGCAGGTTGTGGAGGTGACTTGGGAAGAAAGCTCCTGGAGAAGGGTAAGGCTGCAAATATCTGCATTGAAACTCCTGGGAATTCAGGCAGTAAAGGATGTTCTCCCCCAGCCTGAGAAAGCAAAGAAAAAGATGTTGTTATGAGTAAACCCTTTTTTTTTTGCTGTGATCCAGTGCAGAAAATGTCCCTGGATCACCCACTGCTTTGAGACCCTGACTCTGGGGGATAATTTCTTCAGGAGGAGCTGAGAAACCAGGGTTGGGAGGGACATCAGGAGGTCTCCTGCTTCCACCCCTTACTGCAAAACAGGGGATCAAAGCTACTCCTGACAAACATTTCTGCTCCCTGGCTTTAAAAGCTGCAGCTTGAGGAACACTTCTCCCTGCCCACAAACCAGATCCTGCTGCTCCACCATCCCCAAAAATTCATGAAAAGCTCCAGCAAGGTCCCTGGAGTGGGAGAGAGATCCAAATCCATGTGGGATGGAGCTTCTCAAGCCCAAGGGAGACCCCCGGGTTTAATCAGGGGCTCATCTCCAATGCTTAAAGGAGGATTTGGGTCCTCCAGGTCTTTGCCTCCATGTGAGAAAATCTTTGGTTTTCTTTGGGAGATGCTGAATGAAGTTCTGGGTCTCACCTGGCCACAGGAGTTTCTGAAGCTCACATCAAGGCACCACCAAGTGCCAGGTCCTGCACTTTGGCCACAACAACCCCATGGGGAGCTCCAGGCTGGGCACAGAGTGGCAGAAAGGGACCTGGGAGTCTGGATTGCCAGGAAGCTGAACAGGAGCCAGCAGTGTGCCCAGGTGGCCAAGAAGGCCAATGGCATCCTGGGCTGGATCAGGAAGAGCGTGGCCAGCAGGTCCAGGGAAGGGATTCTGCCCCTGTGCTCAGCTCTGGTGAGGCCACAGCTTGAGTCCTGTGTCCAGTTCTGGGCCCCTCAGCTCAGGAAGGAGATTGAGGTGCTGGAGCAGGTCCAAAGGAGGCAACTGGGCTGGTGAAGGGACTGGAGCACAGATCCTCTGAGGAGAGGCTGAGGGAGCTGGAGGTGTTGAGGCTGGAGAAGAGGAGGCTCAGGGGAGACCTCATCACTCTCTCCAACTCCCTGAAAGGAGGTTGGAGCCAGGGGGGGGTTGGGCTCTTTTCCCAGGCAACTCTCAGCAAGACAAGAGGGCAGGGTCTCAAGTTGTGCCAGGGGAGGTTTAGGTTGGAGATTCGAAAGAATTTCTTTCTGGAGAGGGTGATCAGGCATTGGAATGGGCTGCCCAGGGAAGTAGTGGATTCTCCGTGTCTGGAGATATTTCCAAAGAGCCTGGATGTGGCACTGAGTGCCATGGGCTGGGAACTGCAGTGGGAGTGGATCAAGGGTTGGACTTGATGATCTCTGAGGTCCCTTCCAACCCAGCCAATTCTATGATTCTATGATTCTAAAGGAAAGTTTCCAGCTCTGGATCCACTCCTCAGCCATGGGTATTGATCTAATTGCCCATAAATAAACCCAATTAAATATCCTGCTGGATCCTCTTTATGGACACAGGTGTCTCATAGGTCCATGTCTGCCAGCCAAGCTTTGTTGTCCCTGTTGCCATCTCATCAAACCTGAATGTTTCCTACAACAACAGACCTGGAAAAGGTTCCTTCCCCACAGCCTGGGTTTAGTGTTTTAAACCAGGATGGGCAAAGGAAAAACCTCAGTTTGACCCTGAAGGGTTTTCTAACCAGAGCAATGGGTCCAGAAGCAGCATCCTGGGTATAAGAAACCAGTAGAGCAGTAGATGCCTGGGAATTTTCTTCCCAGTGGGATATTCCCAGTTATACCAGGCATAAGTGGTCCTTCCCAGGTTCTGTTTCCCCTCTGTGTTTGGAAAACAGATGTGTGAAGGCAGAGAGCATCTCAGCCACTTCTGAGAGCATCAAAAAGTGGCTTTCAAAAAGTGGCACCAGATTTCATCCTGACTGACCCAGAAATTAAATCCACAGGTCTGGAGGCAGCTGGAATCACCAGGCAGCTCCTCTCAGGGTATCTTCAGGAATACAGCAGGAGGGATGGTGAAAGCCAGGCAGAAATGCTTAACAAAACTCAGGACATGACCACCTTGGAGCCCTTCATGGAGCCACCTTCACTTATTGCAGGTAAATTCAGTTTTCCATCTTTCCAGCTGCTGTGTCTGGTATCTTCTGAAGCACCCAGTGCTAAATCTTCTTCTTGGGAACCAAGGGAAGGAAGGGATTCCCATGTTGGGATGTCCCTGAGCTGAGAAGAGGTGGTCTGGGTCTTGGAGCTGATGGTCCTGGAAGGGGTGGTGGGAAAGGAGGAGGCCAAATGTGTGTTCTCAGTGACCATCACCACCATCCCAGCATTTTGAAAAGCTGGAAGGAAACAGCTGTTTTCAGGCTGATTTTTCTCCCCACCACCTCCTCTGCAACTTGTAGTAAAGCTTCCTCCTAGCAGGAAATTACTTCTCTGAGAAGAACCACTCAAGCTATTACAGACTATTTCTACCCAGGGCCTCATGAACCCTTTAATGGGTAAAACTCCTGATGGCAGCTAAGGGGAAAACAACCAACAACTCTATTTCTGTCCCTTTGTGCTGCCCAAGAGAGAGGAGGAGAGAGAAGGACCAAGGTCCTGCACTGCAGACCTCCCTCTACAGCAGCATCCAGGAGTTCTCTGGAGTCTCCTCACCAGGACAGGGCTTTGTCCTGTCCAATTGGACACAAAAATTAAAATTCTTCCCTCTGAGGACAGTCAGACATTGGAATGGTCTCCCAGGGTGGATTCTCCCACTTTGGGAAGTTTGAAGTCTCAGCTCAATGGGTGCTGGGACATCTCAGCTCAACAATAAGATGAGAAGGGTTGGAGCAGCTGATCCTGGAGGTCCTTTCCTGGCTGGAATTCCCTGATGTTATGAAAAAAATCCCCCCAAACCCAGCTAATCCTGGAACCAGACCCTAAGCATCACCACCACCCCTCTGCCCACCCTCAAACATTCTCCTTCTGCCTTCCCCCCTCCAACACATCATCCATCAGGCTTCAAACTCACTTTATATCAAGGAAATCATATATCTATATATAAATTTGGGTGGTTTCAGATCCACGGGGCCTTCCACAAGTGATTGAATCATGGGCTGCAGCCATCACCAGCTGCAAATCCCATTAAAACCCCAGGGTTGGAAGGAGGGGGACTCATAAATCCCTGTGCTCTGTGATGGGTGCAGACAGGAGCTCCAAACCTTAACAGGATTCTGTGGTCAGAGGGTTATTACTCCCAGATTACAATCACTCCTGGCTTTTTCCAAACAGAAAAAAAAAACCAACCAAAAAAAACCCTCCAGCTTGACATTTATCTCCTGCAAACAACCCTGGACAACATCCATTTTCTCTGACTAACACCCCAACCTTTCTGGGCAGAGTTGTTTAACATCATTAAGGATTTTATTGCCTCCCCTCCCTCCTTGCTCTGTGACATTTATGGAGAGAATCTGAAAGCCACGGAGAGGCTCCAAACATCCAGATGGAAAGGGGTGGATAATTTGGTTTGGGTGCCCTCACCTTACATCTGCTTTCCCTTTCCCACCTCAGCAGCTCAGCAGATCCTGGGGCCCTCTCAGCTCAAAGACCGAAAACCCAGCACTCAATTTCAAGGTGAAATTCACTGGTTTAAGTGACTTTTAGGGAAGTCACTTCCCAGGTGGGAAGGGCACTTTATGGGGGTTTCTTTGGCATGGAGGGAATGAGGTCCTGAAGGAGTTACATGTGTCAGCAAGCAGAGGTTCAAATCTGGGGAGACCTCAAGGGGGTCCAGGAAAGCTGGGGAGGGACTTGGGACAAGGGCCTGGAGGGATGGGACCCTGCGAGGGGGAAGGGTTTCCAGCTGCAAGAGGGGAGATGGAGAGGAGATCTTGGGCAGGGAGGGAGGGAGGGAGGGAGAAATTGTTTGGGGTGAGGGTGCTGAGCTTTAGAACCAGGTTGCCCAGGAAAAGAGTCTCTGCCCCATCCCTGGCAGTGTTCAAAGCCAGGTTGGATGGGGCTTGGAGCAATGGGCACCACCAGGGTGGATGATGGAGCATCAAGGAACCTCCTGCTCTTCCCAGTGTGGAAATCCACCAGTGGACAACCCCTTTTAAGTCCTTTTTGCCCCCCTTTTTCTATTCCAACCCCATTGCTTTTGGGGCAAGGTGGATTTTTCCCACCCAGGTGTAAACCACGAGTGGCTGGGGGGGTTGGAATTTTTTATTTTCCTGTAGATCCTTGCCTGCAACCAATGGATGAGGGCTCCTGCCAGCTCTACACCCTGCTCTGGTACTACCACCCAGGGGATGATGTCTGCAGACCCTTCATCTTTGGGGGATGCCAAGGGAACAGCAACCGCTTCCCAACCAAGTGGAGCTGTGAGAGGAGATGCAAAACCTCAGCAGGTAAAAAAAAAAACCAAAAAACCCTGAACTCTCCAACCCTCTCCTCTTTTCTCCAGCCAGGAGGAAGGTGAAAGCAAGAAAAAACATCCCCCTTCTTCTCTACCTCTGGGGCATTCTGGGGGCCTCACCAGGACCAAGGAAGGAGGGGTTCAGGTAGTTTGGAAGGTGTCATTCCCTTCCCAAATCATAGAATCATAGAATCATAGAATTAGCCGGGTTGGAAGGGACCTCAGAGATCATCTAGTCCAACCCTTGACCCACCGGAGCAGTTGCTAGACCATGGCACTGAGTGCCACATCCAGTCTTTTTTTAAATATCTCCAGGGACGGAGAATCCACCACCTCACTGGGCAGCCCATTCCATAGCCTAATCACCCTCTCCGTGAAGAAATTTTTTCTAATATCTAACCTAAACCTCCCCTGGCACAACTTAAGACTGTGTCCTCTTGTCTTGTTGAAGGGCGTCTGTGAAAAGAGTCCAGTTCCCACCTCGCTACAGCCTCCTTTCAGGTAGTTGTAGACAGCAATGAGGTCTCCCCTGAGCCTCCTCTTCTTCAGGCTGAACAGCCCCAGCTCTCTCAGCCTCTCCTCATAGGGCCTGTGCTCGAGTCCCTTCACCAGCCTGGTTGTCCTCCTTTGGACCTGTTCCAGGACCTCTACATCCTTCTTAAACTGAGGGGCCCAGAACTGGACACAGTACTCGAGGTGTGGCCTCACCAGCGCTGAGTACAGGGGAAGAATCACCTCCCTGGACCTGCTGGTGATGCTGTTTCTGATACAGGCCAGGATGCCATTGGCCTTCTTGGCCACCTGGGCACACTGCTGGCTCCTGTTCAGTTTCTTGTCGATGCAGACTCCCAGGTCCCTTTCTGCCTGGCTGCTCTCCAGCCACTCTGTGCCCAGCCTGGAGCTCCCCATGGGGTTGTTGTGTCCAAAGCGCAGGACCCGGCACTTGGCCTTGTTGAACCTCATCCCGTTGAAATCCCAGCTCATCCTGGTCCCTTCCAGCCCCAAACATCAGAGGGATGGAGCTCAATTTGGCCTTCAGTGCAAGGTGGACCTTGCTGCACCACCTGCATTTGCCCTTTCTTAATCATTTCTTTTCTATGATTTAAACCTCAGTGTTGGATTTTTTTTTGTTTGGTTGGGTTTTGGGGTTTGTTTTTTTGTGATTTTGTGGGGTTTTTTGTGTTTTGTTTTTTTATTTCTCCAACACATGATGCTCCTCCTCTGGATGGAGGGAAACCCTACAGAGGAATCCATACATCCAGGTCAGGTCTTTATTTGGTGACACAACAGAGATGCTCAATTTGGCCCTCAGTTCAAGGTGGACCTTGCTGCATCACCTGCATTTCCCCTTTCTTAATCACTTCTTTTCTATGATTTAAACCCCAGTGTTGGATATTTTTTGGTTTTTTGGGGGTTGTTTTTTTGTGGTTTTGTGGGTTTTTTGGGTTGGGTTTGGGGTTTTTTTATGTCTTTTTTTTATTTCTCCAACACATGATGCTCCTCCTCTGGATGGAGGGAAACCCTACAAAGGAAACCATACATCCAGGTCAGGTCTTTATTTGGTGACACAACAGAGATGCTCAATTTGGCCCTCAGTTCAAGGTGGACCTTGCTGCACCACCTGCATTTCCCCTTTCTTAATCACTTCTTTTCTATGATTTAAACCCCAGTGTTGGATATTTTTTTTTGTTTGTTTTTTGGGGTTTTTTTGTGGTTTTGTGGGGTTTTTTGTTTGGGTTTGGGGTTTTTTTATGTCTTTTTTTTATTTCTCCAACACATGATGCTCCTCCCCTGGATGGAGGGAAACCCTACAGAGGAAACCATACATCCAGGTCAAGGCTTTATTTGGTGACACAACAGAGATGCTCAATTTGGCCCTCAGTTCAAGGTGGACCTTGCTGCACCACCTGCATTTCCCCTTTCTTAATCACTTCTTTTCTATGATTTAAACCCCAGTGTTGGATATTTTGTTTGTTTGTTTTTTGGGGTTTTTTTGTGGTTTTGTGGGGTTTTTGGTTTGGTTTGGGGTTTTTTTATGTCTTTTTTTTATTTCTCCAACACATGATGCTCCTCCTCTGGATGGAGGGAAACCCTACAGAGGAAACCATACATCCAGGTCAAGTCTTTATTTGGTGACACAACAGAGATGCTCAATTTGGCCCTCAGTTCAAGGTGGACCTTGCTGCACCACCTGCATTTCCCCTTTCTTAATCACTTCTTTTCTAAGATTTAAACCCCAGAGTTGAGTACTTTTGGGTTGTTGGGGGTTTTTTTGGCTCCAGAATCTTCTCCAATACATCATGCTCCTCCTCTGTATGGAGGGAAACCAACTGTAAGACTCAAAAAAATCCCTACACAGCCACCTTTTTACCACCCAAGTCAGAAATCCTGACTTGCAAAGGGCTCAAGGACAGGGATGAGATCCAAATTCATTCAGATTTTCACATGAAAATTTAGGAATGAGTTGGGAAGCCCTCTCCTGGCCTTCAGGTAGCTGGATCTCCCCAGGGCATGAAAAGCAAGGCTTCAAAAAACCTGAAACCCTCCTGATGTTTGGGATTCCAGGGTAAAACCAGCCCAAAACGTGTTGGGTTTTTTACTGATGTGATGCTGGTTGGAACAGCACCCAGGAGAGGTGTGTCAAGAAGTGCCACAGAGTCAACAGGAATGAAAAGGTCCCCAGGAGGTACAAAAAAAACCCCTGGAACTCCAAATTTCCCCCCATAACCCAAACATTGAGGAAATGGAGAGGAAAGGGGGAGAAAAGCCTGGGCTGGTGGGATCTGTCCCTGCCCATGGCTGGAAGGTTGGACCTGGATGAGCTTTATGATCCCTTCCAACCCAAACCATTCCATGATTCCAAACTCCTCTGGGCTTTTGTTGCTTGGTCTGGAGTAGTGGGGTCAATCTGCTTGGCTTTTCCTCCTCTGCAAGCTCGTGGTAGAAACAGGGGAAATGGTCTCCTGATGCTCTTGGCAATAAAGCAACCACTGGTTTGGCCAAGCAGTGCAGGAGCTGTGATTGAAACCAACCTTCCAGGAAAGATCATCCTCTCCCAGCCTTTCCTCTGCATGGACATAGCCCCTCTGGGCATCAGGAGGAATTCACAACTCCTCAGAAATCACTTAAACAAACAAACAAACCAACCCTGGTGAGACTCATCTGCTCTACCTTCAAAGGTGGTTTTTAAAAAGAGAAAGGAATTGAAAGTGGGGATGAATCAGTTCAGGTTGATTTTAGGGTTTTCAGGTGGTTTGGATTTTCTTGTGATCTCCTCAGCCTTCAAAGTTGTTTTTTTAAAAAAGAGAAAGAAATTGAAAGTGGGGATGAATCAGTTCAGGTTGATTTGGGAGTTTTCAGGTGGTTTGGATTTTCTTGGTCATCTCCTCAACATTCAAAGGTGTTTTGGTTTTTTTTAAAGACAAAGAAATTGAAAGTGGGGATGTCTCAGCTCAGGTTGGTTTCCAAGTTTTCAGATGGTTTGGAATTTCACATGATCTCCTCAGCCTTCAAATGTGGTGTTTTTTTAAAAAAAAGAAACAAACTGAAAGTGAGGATGAATCAGCTCAGGTTGATTTTAGAGTTTTCAGGTGGTTTGGATTTTCTTGGTCATCTTCTCTGCCTTCAAAGGTGTTGTGTTTTTTTTTAAAGAGAAAGAAATTGAAAGTAGGGATGTCTCAGTTCAGGTTGAGATCCTCCTGAAAAAGCTGTCATGGATCAGACAGGAGCACCCTGTGCTGGGTCAGGAACTGGCTGGAACGGGCCCAGAGAGTGGTGCTGAACGGGGCTGCATCAAAATGGCGGCTGTGGTGTCCCCCAGGGATCAGTGTTGGGCCCAGTGCTGTTCAATATCTTTATTGATGATTTAGATGAGGGGATTGAGTCCATCAGCAGCAAATTCACAGATGACACCAAGCTGGGGGGAGTGTGGATCAGCTGGAAGGCAGGAGGGCTCTGCAGAGGGACCTGGACAGACTGGAGAGTTGGGCTGATCCCAATGGGATGAGGTTCAACATTCCAAGGGCCGGGTCCTGCACTTTGGCCACAACAACCCCATGGGGAGCTCCAGGCTGGGCACAGAGTGGCAGAAAGGGACCTGGGAGTCTGGATTGCCAGGAAGCTGAAGAGGAGCCAGCAGTGTGCCCAGGTGGCCAAGAAGGCCAATGGCATCCTGGGCTGGCTCAGGAACAGCGTGGCCAGCAGGTCCAGGGAAGGGATTCTGCCCCTGTGCTCAGCTCTGGGGAGGCCACAGCTTGAGTCCTGTGTCCAGTTCTGGGCCCCTCAGCCCCTCAGGAAGGAGATTGAGGTGCTGGAGCAGGTCCAAAGGAGGCAACTGGGCTGGGGAAGGGACTGGAGCACAGGCCCTATGAGGAGAGGCTGAGGGAGCTGGGGGTGTTGAGGCTGGAGAAGAGGAGGCTCAGGGGAGACCTCATCACTCTCTCCAACTCCCTGAAAGGAGGTTGGAGCCAGGGGGGGGTTGGGCTCTTTTCCCAGGCAACTCTCAGCAAGACAAGAGGGCAGGGTCTCAAGTTGTGCCAGGGGAGGTTTAGGTTGGAGATGAGAAAGAATTTCTTTCTGGAGAGGGTGATCAGGCATTGGAATGGGCTGCCCAGGGAAGTAGTGGATTCTCCGTGTCTGGAGAGATTTCCAAAGAGCCTGGATGTGGCACTGAGTGCCATGGGCTGGGAACTGCAGTGGGAGTGGATCAAGGGTTGGACTTGATAATTTCTGAGGTCCCTTCCAACCCAGCCAATTCTAGGATTCTATGATTCTATGATTTTATGATTTCAGAATTTTGGGGTGGTTTGGATTTTCATATGATCTCCTCAGCCTCCAAAGGTGTTTTTTTTTAAAAGAGAAAGAAATTGAAAGTGGGGATGAATCAGCTCAGGTTGATTCTAGAGTTTTCAGGTGCTCTGGATTTTCTTGGTTGAGTTTCAGGCTGGCACCCATTATGCCTAAAGCCCAAAACCATGGCAAAGGCTTTGATCATCTACTTGGACATCTAAGTTTTGATCACCCACTTGGACATCCAAGTTTTGACCATCCACTTGGATCTTTGTGGCCCATTTAGCCTTTGGTGGGCTGGATCTTCCCAGTGTGTGAGGGCTTTAAATCCAGCAGCACCAGGTGATGGGGGAACCTCTCCCTGGCCAATATTTTACCCCATAAAGGGCAGAATCATTAAGAGACAGTTTAGAGTTCACAAAGCAGAGGTAGACACCTCCAGCCTTGTGTCTGCACTTCTTTTGGTGGGGTTCAAGCAACCACTGGGGAGTGGGGTCCATCCACATCCAAATGAGGACCATATCTCCTCCATCTTCCTCTTTCTTCTGGCTGACCCTAAATGGTGCCAGGAGCTGGTCCAGCTCAGGACATTTTGTTTTATGGGTGTCTGATACCTTGTGCCAGGACATCCAGGCACCTACAGGACAAGTAGCCAACATGGATTTATGGAAAACAGATCCTGGCCCAGGGCCGAGTGGAATCCCCATCATTCCTGGAGGGATCTCAAAGTTGGGGAGATGTGGAGCTGAGGGATATGAGGCAGTGGGGTTTGGCAGGGATGGGTTGAGGGTTGGGCTCAATGATCTTGGATTTATTTTCCATCTGAAATGATTCTATGATTCCCATGGTGTGAGCATGGGATGCCCAAGACGCCCAAGGTGCAGCCAACTTCCAACATCCTCCTTGTTTTGTCTTTCCTTGCTTCCAAAAAGCAGGCAGAGGGAGGTGAGCAGCTGCAGGTGTCTTGTCTAAATCAAGAGAAACAAAACTCTGGGAATTCTCTCCAGGACATCTGAACCAGGAAAACCCATTTAATGTGAAGAAGCAAAGGATGCTGGAAAAAAAAAAAAACAAAAAAGACATTGGAGAACTTTAATCATGAGGAGGAAATAAAATGCTATGAGCAGAAGGAAATATCTGATTGCCCAGAAGAGCAGAGATGTCCACTCTGCACCACTTGACCTGTAGGACTACTGAGCAAAACCAGGGGACACTTACCCCTGAGGTTTGGGGTTTTTTTGTAAGATACAAATAAATCTGTGTGTTCCTGCTGCTCTGCATCAGTCCAGTCCCTCATTCACCTGGGAGCTGTCACCCTTGGAGGAAGGGGAAGAGAAAGCTCCATCCATCCCCTCACTGCACTAAAAACTTCACTGGAAGTTTTTAGGGTTGGATGGGGCTTGGAGCACCCTGGGCTGGTGGGAGGTGTCCCTGCCCATGCAGGGGGTTGGGACTGAATGAGCTTTAAGGTCCCTTCCAACCCATTCCATGATTGCATGAAGATGTGCCAGGGTTTAACACTGCCCTGGCAATTAAACCAAATAACAGATGCTGTCTATTAATCCCCTTCCCCAATAAAGGAAGGAGAGAGAATAAGGGAGAGAGACTGATGGGTTGGGAACTAAACTACACAGCTTTAATGGAACAGGAATGAGAAATAGGAAAAATGACTCAATCTATACAAATCTACAGGAAAATTGATCCCAGGTTCCTCCCCCCTTTCCCCCAAGAACTCTCCCATCCCCACTGAGGCTGCAGGGCAGCCCTGGGAAAGTCCAGGCTGGAATCCTGGGGTCAGGAGCAGTTGGGAGCTGGAGGCAGGAACACACAGATTCAGGCTGGGATGGATCAGGAGCAGAGGCAGAGGAAGGGATGGAATCCTCCCAGGATGCTGAAGCAAAGAGGGAGAGGGGAAGAAGGGGAAGCAGGAAGGGCTTTGAGCCTGGTGATCCCTCCAATTTCTCCTGAGGATGAGGTGTATGGGATGGAATCCTCTGTTTGGTCAATTCTGGTCATTTCTCTTGTCTGTTCCTCCCCACAGGAGGGTTTCAGGTGTGACCTCTTGACTCCTTTTCTCCTTTTGGAGGGCCAAATGTTGCTCAGAGCTGAGCAGTGTCCTTGGCTCTGCAGCCCATTCTCCAGCAGTAACTCTAACCATGGAGTGGGATCAGTCCCAGCAGCAGCCACTGCCTGAGAAACTTGCTGTGAATTTCAGCAAGTGCAGCTCCTGACAAGAGACTGAGCTGAAAGCAAAAGGACAAGCCAGAAAATCCCCTTTATCCTGGCCCAAACCAGGACAAGATGTCAGTGTTTGCACTGGGAATCTCCAATGGCCTTGGTGGGAACATGGTGACTCCAGAAGGATTCCTGGTAGAGCAGGATTGCTGGGGAGCCCCTTGGGAAATCAGTGGGGTTCATGTACAGGGTTTTTCTGGACAATTTGGGAAGGCTGAGCTCAGATTTCTCTGGGTTCAGGGTTACCCTGTTCCTACTGGTAACATAGAATGCCCCTTACCCACAGTATCCCAGGCACCAAGGAGGGACCAGTTGAGTTTTTGGGGATTTTTATTCAGCTAAAAACTTTTTTACTCAAAAAAAAAAACATTTTAAAAAGAGAAAAAAATAAAATTAAATAAAATATAAATTAATAAAGTAATAATAATAAAATAGAATTTGTTAAATATTGGCAATGAGGCAAGTTGCCATTTTCAGGCTGACATTTCCAGCCTCTCCTCTGGAAATGATGTTTTGTATCGAAATGTTCCTTGGCAAGAAAAGAAAAAAAAAACAACAAAAAAAAATGATTCAGGTATTGTTTTGGGGCAAGAAAAATATTCCCTGGAAAAAAGAAACAAAATGTTCCCAGCTGAGCAAAACAGCAGCCTCAGGGTGACCCTGAAGAAAGGGATGATGCATCTGTCAGGTAAGGCCCCAGAGTGGAGAAGCATTTTCTTCTGAAGAATAAACCCCCCCCTTCCCACATTTCCCTGATCCCAGAGGGATGGGAGGAAGGCTGCAGGATGCTGAAAGGTGGGGAGCTGGCAGGATGCTCAGATCCTAAAATCCCCCAGCTCTGGAGGCAAAGAGGGACTTAAAAACCCATCCCCTGCCCAGGAGAGATGAGAAGATCCAGGGGAACAAAAAAAAAAAAAGAGTTTCCAACAGGGAAAAAAATTCATGGTTAAACTATCCTCAAAAAAGTCATCAGTGTGCACACAGAGACCTCAGCTCTGCCTCATTCCCCCTCTGCTCCCCCCTGGGGTAAAGCTGTGTCCAGCTCTGGGGTCCCCAGCAGCAGAAGGACACGGAGCTGTTGGAGCCAGTGCAGAGGAGGCCCTGGAGCTGCTGGGAGGGCTGGAGCAGCTCTGCTCTGGAGCCAGGCTGAGAGAGTTGGGGGTGTTGAGGCTGGAGAAGAGAAGGCTGCAATGGGGAGACCTTAGAGCACCTTCCAGTGCCTGAAGGGGCTCCAGGAGAGCTGAGGAGGGACTTGGGACAAGGGCCTGGAGGGATGGGAGCCTGCGAGGGGGAAGGGTTTCCAGCTGCAAGAGGGGAGATGGAGAGGAGATCTTGGGCAGGCAGGGAGGGAGGGAGGGAGGGAGAACTTGTTTGGGGTGAGGGTGCTGAGCTTTAGAACCAGGTTGCCCAGGAAAAGAGTCTCTGCCCCATCCCTGGCAGTGTTCAAAGCCAGGTTGGATGGGGCTTGGAGCAATCTGGGAGGGAGGTGTCCCTGCCCATGGCAGGGGGGTTGGAATGAGCTGAGCTTTCAGTTCTCTTCCAAGCCAACCCATTCCAGGATTCTATTTCTTGGGGAGGGAGGGAGGGAGAAATTGTTTGGGGTGAGGGTGCTGAGCCCCTGGGTTCCCAGGTTGCCCCCAGAAGCTGTGGCTGCCCCATCCCTGGAAACCTTCAAGTCTAGGTTGGATGGGGCTTGGAGCCCCCTGGGCTGGTGGGAGGTGTCCCTGGATTGTCCAGTTGGGTCTGGGTGAGCTTTAAGGTCCCCTCCAACCCAAACCCTTCCATGATTCCATGCTGATTAAGTCAAGGAGCATTAATTATGGTTGTTGCCTCATCCCTGGAAGCTTTTTGAGGACACGTTGGATGGGGCTTGGAGCACCCTGGGCTGGTGGGAGGTGTCCCTGCCCATCCATGCAGGGGGTTGGAACTGGATGAGCTTTGAGGTCCCTTCCACCCCAAACCATTCCATCATGAGCTTTCAGGTCCTCCCAACACAAACCCTTGTGTGGTTCTATGACCCCCGTGCATCTCCACCAGGACATTAAAGAGGAGGCTGCGTGGCTGTGAATCCCTTGGCTGAGATGTTGACCTGAGCTGGAGTCTGAGGAGCCAATAGGAGAGCTCTGATGCATGAGATGGGTTTTGTAGCTGGGAATCTGGAACAAGGGGAAGGTCTGGGGGCAGCAGGAGGGGAACAAATGGACCTGGGGGACCTGAGTCCTTCCTGAGTGCATGAGGAGCTCCCCTTTCTGTCTTGTAACTCCCAGATATCAAACAAATGGGACAAGCCCTCACTTCATAGACTCATGGAATGGTTTGGGTTGGAAGGGACCTCAAAGCTCATCCAGTCCCAACCCCCTGCATGGGCAGGGACACCTCCCACCAGCCCAGGGGGCTCCAAGCCCCATCCAACCTGACTTGAGACACTGCCAGGGATGGGGCAGCCACAACTTCCTTGGACAACCTGGGCCAGGCTCTCCCCACCCTCAAATTCAAGAAGTTCCTCCCCATCTCCAACCTCAATCTCCCCTTTCTCTCCAAGTTTTAACCCATTTCCCTTCTCCTCTCCCTACCCCCCTGTGTCCAAAGCCCTCCCCCAGCTTTCTTGGAGCCCCTTCAGATATTGGAAAACCTTATTATCTACTTTTAATTTCTTATTTCTTATTATCTTATCTTTTATTATCTACTTTGAAGACCAGTGCCATCGCTTAAACCAGGGCATCACCTCCTTTGCTGCAGACCCTGCTTCCAGATTTGGGCTCCCAGCTTGGTCCATGTGTCCCAGATCCAAACCCTGGGGACAAACTCAACCACTGGACCTCATGCTCAAAATGTAACCCAAGGAGAGGGACAGAACCTCTTGGTGGGGAGCCAAGTGGCTTCAATCAGATTGTTCCAAGTGGTTGGAAGACTCAAGAAGGGAAAACCACTATGATGGGCAAGGCTATGAGGTCATGGGTGGATTAAATACAGCTTGAATTTCCCATCAGTACTCTGGGAGCTTGGGCAGAATAGAAATGACATGATTTATATATATATTTTTTTAGGGTTGGTTGTTTGGTTTTTTGGGGTGGTTTTTTTTTGTTTTTTTGCTTTTAAATACATCCAGCTTTAAAGGTTTACTATTGATCTGAATCTCTTTGGCAGGGCCCAAATATTACGGGAATGCATCCTCGGTGTGTCCTTGGAAATGTCATGTCACCCTAATTGAGTTTCTTGAAATTATTTGATTGCAGGGCAGGAGAAGGGGAGGGAGATTTTTAGGGCTGAACAATTTGCAGTGGGCAGCTTTCCAGGTGCAGGGAGTTGGGGCTGCTCCAAAGAGGTGGAAGCCAGAAGATTCCTGAACACACTTTGGAGAATGGGTTAGAAAGCAGAGAAGGTTTCTATGAGCAGGACAAGTGATGGGGTTCCCATGGCAATTCCCAAGCCAGGAGTTGGCAAGGTGGGGAGGGTGGGTTTGGGGTAGGAGTGACCCCATCACTCATCTCACAGAATGATGGAATGGTTTGGGGTGGAAGGGACCTCAAAGCTCATCCAGTTCCAATCCCCTGCATGGGCAGGGACACCTCCCACCAGCCCAGGGTGCTCCAAGCCCCATCCAACGTGACCTTAAAAAGCTTCCAGGGATGAGGCAACAACCATAATTGATGCTCCTTGGCTTAATGAGCATGGAATCATGGAAGGGTTTGGGTTGGAGGGGACCCTAAAGCTCATCCAGTCCCAAGGGGACAATCCAGGAACACCTCCCACCAGCCCAGGGTGCTCCAAGCCCCATCCAACCTGGACTTAAAGGTTTCCAGGGATGGGGCAGCTACAGCTTCTGGGGGCAACCTGGGCACCCAGGGGCTCAGCACCCTCACCCCAAAGAATTTCTCCCTCCCTCCCCAAGAAATAGAATCCTGGAATGGGTTGGCTTGGAAGAGAACTGAAAGCTCAGCTCATTCCAACCCCCCTGCCATGGGCAGGGACACCTCCCTCCCAGATTGCTCCAAGCCCCATCCAACCTGGCTTTGAACACTGCCAGGGATGGGGCAGAGACTCTTTTCCTGGGCAACCTGGTTCTAAAGCTCAGCACCCTCACCCCAAACAAGTTCTCCCTCCCTCCCTCCCTGCCTGCCCAAGATCTCCTCTCCATCTCCCCTCTTGCAGCTGCAAACCCTTCCCCCTCGCAGGGTCCCATCCCTCCAGGCCCTTGTCCCAAGTCCCTCCCCAGCTTTCCTGGAGCCCCTTCAGGCACTGGAAGGTGCTCTAAGGTCTCCCCATTGCAGCCTTCTCTTCTCCAGCCTCAACACCCCAAACTCTTCCATCCATTTGTTTCCTCCAGCTCTTGCAGCTCCATGGATTTCCCTCTCCAAGCATTCACCCACCTGTAGCTCCAGCATCCAGCATTTGCAGGATGGGTTTTTTGTTGGTTTTTTTTTCCTCCTGCCTCCAGCTCAGCCAAGTCTTGTGAGTTGGATCTCACCTCCCTGCTGCCTCCAGGTAGTTCCTTAGCAACCCTGAGAAAAAAGCAAACGGATGGCATGAGACAAAGAGGCCAGGCTGCTGTAATTTAGTAATTTGATAACGATACAACCCCTGAAATGCTCTCCAGGGCTGGGGCCTCCAGCATCATTCAGCATCCTCTAGCTGAGGATGAGAGCAGACAGACCAAAAGCTGCTGTCTTCACTCCTGGTGGAGTCAGAAACCACAAAAAAAAAAAAAAATATTCATCACCATCTCACCAGCCTGGATGATCATGCTCTGTGAGGTTAATTAATTCTGTGGTATTTTTAGGGCAGGATTAATTTAGGCTCTGGAGATGCCAGGGAGAGCAAATAGCCAGGGAGTTAATGCAGAGCTGGAGCTCAGCACCAGCATCTTGCAAAAGCCTCCACTAAATCCTTCCTGGTGGGGCTCCGTGGGAGGGGGTGGAGGTCTGGGTGATGCCCTCAGATTTTTATTTTTATTTTTTTGGGGGGTGGGGGGTGAAATTCATTGGTTTTTGGAGCAAAGGTGGTGGCTGCATCACTGCATTGGTATCAGCAGCTTCTTCCCAATGGCACTGGGGGGTTGGTGGGGAAAACTGCAGGGGGGGGGGTGGTAACCAGCAGCCCCAACACCCTCAAAAAGAGGGGAAAAAGGTTGAAAAAAACTTCAGTGTCATGAAGTCAGCTCTGCTTAATGGAGCTGGAGCAAGCAGGAGTAAAACTGGAGGGGGATTTGCCCCTCACATCGATGCCTTGAGGTTAGGAGGAAAACCAAGGAGAAATTCTCCCCACCCAGGAGTTCTTGCTCCATCCTGCCCCAAACCACCCTGGGTTGGTTTGAGCTGTGCCCCTGGTTGGATTTGTGGCTTTTCCCATGGCAAGGTGTTGGATTTGATGATCTTGAAGTTTCCCACCCGTTTGATCCCCTCAGGTTTCCTCTGGGAAACTCCTCACCCATCCCTTGCCTTGGAAACCCATTGGCCCAGCACCCCCAAACCCCACTGATGGGGCTCTGCATCCCCTGGATTTGTCCCATCCTGGCCCTGAAACCACCCCAAAAACCTCCCCATGGATCAGGAAGCCAAGGGGCCATCCCATAGCCATGATCCTAGGGGTAAAAAACACTGAAGAAGTAACATCACCCAGGTGGGAAGAAACCATTGCAATTCCTGAGTGATGCCTCTGCCACCCACCTCATCCAACTCTGGAACCTCACCAGGCTCAGGGATGTTCAGGGAGGCAGCAAGGATGGAGAAAAAGCTCTTTTCATAGGATACAAAAAGTTTTCATGTGTAGAAAGCTGTCAGGATAAAGTCCCCAAGGCCTGGGGCATGGATCCAGGCTCCTGCTGCCTCCCTTTCCATTTATTCCTTGATTTTTTGGTGTTTCTTTCCAGATGGAGATGTGAGGCACATACCATGGAATCCCAGTGCTTCCGAGTCCTCCACAAGAAACATCATTCCCATGGCTGCAAAGGTGAAAAGCAAGCAAAACAACCCAAAGGAGACACTGTGTGAGAAGCAATGAGGCACACACCTGGGTGTCCCTCCAAAATCAGTCCTGATGGCAGAATAATAAAACAGGGAATGGTTTGGGTTGGAGGGGACCTGAATTCCAACCCCCTGCATGGGCAGGGACACCTCCCACCAGCCCAGGGGGCTCCAAGCCCCATCCAACCTGACCTGAGACACTGCCAGGGATGGGGCAGCCACAGCTTCTGGGGGCAACCTGGGCACCCAGGGGCTCAGCACCCTCACCCCAAAGAATTTCTCCCTCCTTCCCTCCCTACCCAAGAAATAGAATCCTGGAATGGGTTGGCTTGGAAGAGAACTGAAAGCTCAGCTCATTCCAACCCCCCTGCCATGGGCAGGGACACCTCCCTCCCAGATTGCTCCAAGCCCCATCCAACCTGGCTTTGAACACTGCCAGGGATGGGGCAGAGACTCTTTTCCTGGGCAACCTGGTTCTAAAGCTCAGCACCCTCACCCCAAACAATTTCTCCCTCCCTCCCTGCCTGCCCAAGATCTCCTCTCCATCTCCCCTCTTGCAGCTGGAAACCCTTCCCCCTCGCAGGGTCCCATCCCTCCAGGCCCTTGTCCCAAGTCCCTCCCCAGCTTTCCTGGAGCCCCTTCAGGCACTGGAAGGTGCTCTAAGGTCTCCCCATTGCAGCCTTCTCTTCTCCAGCCTCAACACCCCCAACTCTCTCAGCCTGGCTCCAGAGCAGAGCTGCTCCAGCCCTCCCAGCAGCTCCAGGGCCTCCTCTGCACTGGCTCCAACAGCTCCGTGTCCTTCTGCTGCTGGGGACCCCAGAGCTGGACACAGCTTTACCCCAGGGGGGGCTCCCCAGAGCGGAGCAGAGGGGGACAATCCCCTCCCTGGCCCTGCTGCTCACACTGCTGGGGATGCAGCCCAGGATCCAGTTGACTTTCTGGCCTCCATACTCAGGAGAAGCAAACAGACCCATGGAAATGTGAGTTTAATATATTTTTTTTTTTTCTTCCCCAGCAGATGACCAAAACTGCCTGAGAGAGAAGCTGGAAAATAAAGGTGAATGCTTCCCATCCTTCAGGAGGTCAGCACTGGAGCCAGGTGGTGAAAACTATCTCCTGAGCAGATCCTAGGATGTATTTCTCTGGTTTTGTGTTGTTATTTTTTATTTTTATAATTATTATTTATTGTAATTTTTATTAATTTTTCTTTTATTTATTATGCTTACCCATTAAGGGCTTTGTTGATGGGGATATCATGCTGGCAGGAGGCAATTCCACCCCTCCAGACACGGAGTCTTCACAGTGATTTTATTAGGAAAAACACAGGAAAGAACCAAAGAAAGAAAGATGAAAGCAGTTGACCTGCCTGCTTCTGGAGAGGAGGGGTGGGGGGGGTTGGTTTTTTGGTCCTTTCAGAGGGATTTTGCTGCAAAACTGGAAAAAAAAAGGAAGGCACAGCCTGAAAAGAACCTCAGGCCATGGAGGCATCCGTGGGAGCTGGGAGGTGGCAGCTGGGACTCCCAGCACCCCAAACTTTCTCTGAAGATGAGCAAAGTTCTGATAAACTCAGGTTTTGTCAGCAACATCCTCATACGTCTGTCTCTCCAGACCTTCTCACCTCCCCTCAGCCTCTCTCACTCTCCACAAGTTTAATTTCCTTCTATGAATCATGATTTCCAACCCAAATGTGGGCAGAGGAGCTCATTAAAGTTTCATCATGACAACTCTTCCTCTACTGGGAAAAATAAGACCTGGAGTCTCGTGGCCATCTCACCATTTCCAGAAGCCTTGAAAGCAAGAAAACGTGGTTGGAATATTTTTTTTTTTTTCCCCAAGAAATTCTTTGCTGTGAGAGTGGTGAATCATAGAATCCTAGAATGGGCTGGGTTGGAAGGGACCTCAGAGATCATCAAGTCCAACCCTTGATCCACTCCCACTGCAGTTCCCAGCCCATGGCACTCAGTGCCACATCCAGGCTCTTTGGAAATAGCTCCAGACACGGAGAATCCACTACTTCCCTGGGCAGCCCATTCCAATGCCTGATCACCCTCTCCAGAAAGAAATTCTTTCAAATCTCCAACCTAAACCTCCCCTGGCACAACTTGAGACCCTGCCCTCTTGTCTTGCTGAGAGTTGCCTGGGAAAAGAGACCAACTCCCCCCTGGCTCCAACCTCCTTTCAGGGAGTTGGAGAGAGTGATGAGGTCTCCCCTGAGCCTCCTCTTCTCCAGCCTCAACACCCCCAGCTCCCTCAGCCTCTCCTCAGAGGATCTGTGCTCCAGTCCCTTCACCAGCCCAGTTGCCTCCTTTGGACCTGCTCCAGCACCTCAATCTCCTTCCTGAGCTGAGGGGCCCAGAACTGGACACAGGACTCAAGCTGTGGCCTCCCCAGAGCTGAGCACAGGGGCAGAATCCCTTCCCTGGACCTGCTGGCCACGCTGTTCCTGAGCCAGCCCAGGATGCCATTGGCCTTCTTGGCCACCTGGGCACACTGCTGGCTCCTGTTCAGCTTCCTGGCAATCCAGACTCCCAGGTCCCTTTCTGCCGCTCTGTGCCCATCCTGGAGCTCCCCATGGGGTTGTTGTGGCCAAAGTGCAGGACCCGGCACAACAACCCCATGCAGCCATACATGGGGCTGGAACCCTGGAAGAAACCCTGGAAGAGGTTGTCCCAAGGAAGCTGGGGCTGCCCCATCCCTTGAAGTGTTGAAATCCAGGTTGGATGGAGCTTGGAACAACCTGGATTTGTGGAAAATGTCCCTGCCCATGGCAGGAGGGTTGGAACTGGGTGAGTTTTGAGTTCCCTTCCAACCCATCCATGTTTTCTGATCCTATGAAACCCCAGCACAGATTTTCCTGGCCTGGGGAGGCAAAGCCAGTGGGATGTGAGGTCCTGTGTCCTGCTTCCAGCCCTGGAATGACATAAAGAGATGGACAGGGGTGTCCTGGAGGTCCATGGAGAGGCAGCAGTGAGTTTTCTGGTTTGTTTTGCCCCTTCTTGAATAACTTCTAAGGCTCAAGACTTGGGGGCTGAGACTCCAGACTTGCAGTTCCAAGGCTGCAGAGGAACAGGGATTGACCATCCCTCCCTAATCCTATGGTGAATTCCCCTTCCTCTCCCATGAGGATGATCCCTGGGGGGTTTCTCTTCCCCAAAACCCCATTTTGGGGGTGGTTTTTATTCCTTCCAGCAGCTCAAAACCAGCAAGTCCCTGGGTATCATCCCAAGGTGGCCACAGAGCAGGGACTGAGGGCTTGGAAATCCCTCTCACTTCCAGGTGGGACCTCACCAGAGGGAGGAGAGGAGCTGGGAGCACAGAATTTGCAGGGGTTTTTGTATTATTTTGCCTTTCTTAGCCTTTTTTCACCCTTTCTTACCTTTTCTTGGGCCTGGGGACTCTTGCTGCTGCTGCAGGGTGAGGGAGGATTTACAGCCCTGGTTGTCCCCAAAGCCTTTGGCTGCCTTGGAGGAGCAGTTCCTCAGCCCATCCTTCAGTGTTTCATGTTCCTGGCAATTAATTAGCTCCCCTTTCAGCTCCTGATGCAAATGTGACAGCAGAAAAAAAAGTCTCTTTGGGATCAAATGGGTTGGGGGTATTTTTTGCAGCTTGCTGCACAAGCTCCTCCATCAGATCAGCTTCCCCACTGCCATCCCCCAGGCAGGGAATGGATTTGGTTCCTTGGGGCTTTGCCTTCAAAGGGAGAAAAGAAAAAAAAATAGGAATGGAGAAGGAAAAGAGAAAAAAAAATAAATCTTAAATCCTCCAGATTGTCTTCTCCAAGTGTTTGCTGAAATGTTCTGGTCCAGTGTCACCCCTTCCACAAAGAGGTGGCTGCATCTGACACCCAAAAGGAGGTTGGAACCAAGTGGGTGCTGGAAAACCCAAGGAACAAATGATGGGATAAAGGGAAACAGCCTCAAGTTGTGCCAGGGGGAGGATTGGGAAGAATTTTTTCACCAAAAAGGTTGTCAAGGACTGAGCCAGGACAGGGCTGGAGTCCCCATCATCCCTGGAGGGGTTGAAAGATCAGGGTGGTGCTGAGGGCCATGGGGTGGTGTTGGGTTCAGGGTTGGGTTTGAGGCTCTGAAAAGGATTTTCCAGCCAAAAGGATTCTGTGATTCTGTTCTGCTTTGTTAAGCACTGAGTCCCTCCCTCCCCTGTCCTTTGGGACATCTGGGAGCCACTGCCATGAGATCAGGTGAGATTTAACCCCAAATGTGTGAGGATGGGCCCAGGGTGGAGGTGAAGCACAACCTTTGTCACCTTCCCTTGTACCAAAGAGCCCATGTGGGAGCTGGGGATGAAAAAAAAATACCCTCAGGGACCTAGAGGATCTCCTGCTATGTCACACAGCCCTTCCCCAGTGTCCCCCATTGCAGCCACCACCTGGGAAGGGCTGAGCATCCTATGTCCAACCACCCAGAGCATGAAGATCCCCTGGTGAAAGCCTGGAGAAGCTGCAATGAGTAACAACTCTGTGCTCACACCTTCTCCCTCCATCACCCCCCATCACCCCCTGCTCTCCTCTCAGCCCTAGGGAAGCTCTGGTGGCCCTGGTGCTCTGCTCTGGTGGCCCTGGTCCTTTGGGACATCTGGGAGCCACTGCCATGAGATCAGGAGAGATTCAACCCCAAATGTGTGAGGATGGGCCCAGGGTGGAGGTGAAGCACAACCTTTGTCACCTTCCCTTGTACCAAAGAGCCCATGTGGGAGCTGGGGATGAAAAAAAATACCCTCAGGGACCTAAAGGATCTCCTGCTATGTCACACAGCCCTTCCCCAGTGTCCCCCTTGCAGCCACCACCTGGGAAGGGCTGAGCATCCCATGTCCAACCACCCAGAGCATGAAGATCCCCTGGTGAAAGCCTGGAGAAGCTGCAATGAGTAACAACTCCATGCTCACACCTTCTCCCTCCATCACCCCCCATCACCCCCTGCTCTCCTCTCAGCCCCAGGGAAGCTTCAGTGAGAGAGGAAAAGAGGAAAACCATCCCACCATCCCAGGGTGGTTGCAAAGGTGGAGCAGCCATCACACCTCATCCCATCCCAACTTGTTGTCCTCCAGAATTAAAAACTCCCAGAATGGTTTGGGTTGGAAGGGACCTCAAAGCTCACCCAGTCCCAACCCCCTGCATGGGCAGGGACACCTCCCACCAGCCCAGGGGGCTCCAAGCCCCATCCAACCTGACCTGAGACACTGCCAGGGATGGGGCAGCCACAACTTCCTTGGACAACCTGGGCCAGGCTCTCCCCACCCTCAAATTCAAGAATTTCCTCCCCATCTCCAACCTCAATCTCCCCTTTCTCTCCAAGGTTTAACCCATTTCCCTTCTCCTCTCCCTACACCCCCGTGTCCAAAGCCCTCCCCCAGCTTTCTTGGAGCCCCTTCAGATACTGGAAGGTTGCTCTAAGCTCACCTGGGAGCCTCCTCTTCTCCAGGCTGAACAACCCCAAGCCCTCAGCCTGGCTTCCCAGGGAGGTGCTCAGCCCTCTGAGCATTTGAGTGGCTCTGCTCTGGACACCTTCCAGGAGCTCTGTGTCCTTCTGATGTTGGGGACTCCACAACTGGACACAGAATCCAAGTGTACTTCAGAGGAGATATCTCCAATGTATAAAATAAAAGCAAAATCCACCTTTTGTTTGCTCACAACTCTCATCCCAAAGAATTCCTTCCTCCCCAGAATCTCCTCTCCATCTCCCCTCTGCCAGCTGGGAACCCTTCCCCTTTGCCAACACCAAGGGGCATTGCAGGAGACCTCCAGGACCAGAGTGGTCCTTGGATCCCAAACTGGGTGGGATTTTCCTTGGACCTCAAACTGGGTGGATTTTCCTTGGATCCCAAACTGGGTGGATCTTTCTTCCTGGCTGCTTTCTGGGTGCAATCTGAGTTAATTCTTCTGGCCCTCAGTGGGTCTGGGGAGTTTGAGGGTTGTTTTTCCCAAGCCCTCCATGCTCCACCTGTTCTACCACATCCTGGAAGAAGTTCCCCCAAACTCCCATCATCCAGAGGTTTCCCTGTTTTCATGGGAGGACAAAACCCCCCTGAGATGTGGAGGAAAGTCAGAAGGTGCAGACAGTGAGCAGGATGCAGCTGGGGAGGGATGCAGATGCTCTGCCCTGCACCAAAACCTCCTGAGATATTGCACCAACCCTTGGACCTCAAACTGGGTGGATTTTCCTTGGATCCCCAAACTGGGTGGATTTTCCCTGGATCCCAGACTGGGTGGATTTTCCTTCCTGGCTGCTTTCTTGGTGCAATCTGAGTTAATTCTTCTGGCCCTAGGTGGGTCTGGGGAGTTTGAGGGTTGTTTTTCCCAAGCCCTCCATGCTCCACCTGTTCTACCACATCCTGGAAGAAGTTCCCCCAAACTCCCATCACCCACAGGTTTCCCTGTTTTCATGGGAGGACAAAACCCTCCTGAGAGGTGGAAAAAAGGCAGAAGGTGCAGACAGTGAGCAGGGCAAGTCTGTCTTCTGCTGCAGGTGGGATTCACCCTGGAGCAAAACCCCCTGAGATATTGCACCAACCCTTGGATCCCAAACTGGGTGGGGTTTTCCTTGGACCCCATATTGGGTGGATTTTCCCTGGATCCCAGACTGGATGGGGTTTCCTTGGATACCAAACTGGGTGGATTTTCCCTGGATCCCAGACTGGGTGGATTTTTCTTCCTGGCTGCTGTCTGGGTGCAATCTGAGTTAATTCTTCTGAACCTCAGTGGGTCTGGGGACTTTGAGGGTTGTTTTTCCCAAGACCTCCATGATCCACCTGTTCTACCACATCCTGGAAGAAGTTCCCCCAAATTCCCATCACCCACAGGTTTCCCTGTTTTCATGGGAGGACAAAACCCTCCTGAGATGTGGAAAAAATGGAAAAGATGCAGACAGTGAGTAGGGCAAGTCTGTCTTCTGCTGAAGGTGGGATTCACCCTGGAGCAAAACCCCCTGAGATATTGCACCAACCCTTGGACCTCAAACTGGGTGGATTTTCCTTGGACCTCAAACTGGGTGGATTTTCCTTGGATCCCAAACTGGGTAGATTTTTCTTCCTGGATGCTTTCTGGGTTCAATCTGAGTTAATTCTTCTGAACCTCAGTGGGTCTGGGGACTTTGAGGGTTGTTTCTCCCAAGACCTCCATGCTCCACCTGTTCTACCACATCCTGGAAGAAGCTCCCCCAAATTCCCATCACCCACAGGTTTCCCTGTTTTCATGGGAGGATAAAACCCTTCTGAGATGTGGAAAAAAGGCAGAAGGTGCAGACAGTGAGCAGGGCAAGTCTGTCTTCTGCTGCAGCTGGGGAGGGATGCAGATGCTCTGCCCTGCACCAAAACCCCCTGAGATATTGCCCCAACCCTTGGACCCCAAACTGAGTGTTAATTCCCTTCCTTTTTTCCCTAAATTCCCATTATCCACAGGCTTCAAATCTATTTTGGGGGGGGGGATTTTCCCCTTTTTGGGGGGAATTTCAAATATCTCCCCACAAGGACCTTCCTGGAGGAGTTTTGAGGGTGGGGGGGAAGCGTCTTCATCATCCAGCCTTGGGAGCAGCCCCGTTTTGGGGTGACTCTGAGCAGGCTGTTGGGTTTCTCTCTTGATTATTTCATCACCACCTCCCCTAAATTTATTTTTTTTTCCTATTTTTTTGTCTTTTTTCCCAATGGGGAGAGGCACCTCAGCCCCATGACGTTGCCATTTCCCTCTGATTTCATCCCTAATGCAATCATCCCCCCCCCAGATGAAGCCTCCACGTCTGGAGTTACGACTCCAACCCCGTGATCACTGATTTATTTTTTTATATATATAAATATAAATACATGAGGGGGGAAAAAAAAAAAAAAAAAGGTTTTCAGAGAGAGAGAGAGGAGGAAAAAAAAATAAATAAAAATACCCAAGCCAATAACTCTCTGACAGCCCTTTAATAACAATAAAAGAAAAGAGAGAGGGTGCAGGAGTTGAGTCTGATGCTTCTCTCCTTGCAGTCAGCCCACAGCAGGTGAGTGCCTGGATTTCAGCTCTTTATTAACCAGAAACCCCTTGGATTTGGGAAAAAAAATCAATATTTTGGGGGTTTCTTTATAGATCAGGTCCTTGCAAAGGGAAAAAAACCCCAAAAACCAAAGGGGGGATAAGGGATAGGGGGAAGCAGCTGGAGATGCTGTGTTGGTCCCTCCATCCTCAAGCAGAAAAATAGATTTTTTTATTATAATAATAATATTTTTGTGTTGTTTTAAGAGGTTTTGCATGATGGTTTTGATCCTTTTTATCCTTTTTAAGAGTTGTTGTGTCATTATAACAGGGGTTTGTATCATTAAGAGAAATTCTTGTCACATCTCTTGTGCTTTAACTGGTTTTTTATTATGTTTTTTTTATTATTATAAGAATCTTTTGTATTATGATTTTTATTATTATTATAAAATGTTTTATATTAATTTTTTATTACTTTAAAATCTGTATATTAAGTTTTTATTACTATAAAACCCTTTGTATTATAACATTATTATTATTATTATTATTATTATTATTATTATTATTATTATTATTATTATTATTATTATTATCCCAATCGAATCCTCCCCAAATCTCTGCTATTTCTCCCCAATTTTGCCATTTTTCTGGCAATCAGGAAAGGTTGGGAATGGCAAAACAGGGCTAGAAGTATGGGAATGGGGAGGAGAGGAAGCAAAGCCCCAATCCCATCAGGAGCCCTGGGGAATGGGGAGGGAGGAGGAGGAAGGGAAGGGGAGAGGGAATCAAGTTGGGGTTTGGGGTTTGGGGTTTGGTTTGTTCTGGATTTAGTGTTTGATGGGGGAAAAAATAAATATATATAAATATAAATGTGGATCAGTGCATGGAGTGAGGTTTTGGCAGCAGGAAAAATAAATTAAAAGAAATAATAATAAAATAATAATAATAATAAAAAATATATATATATATAAAGCACTTTATAAAGTGAATTTCTTCCAGCAGGGAAAAGGAATTATAAAGAAATAAATAGATGAATAAATATATATAGAGAGAGCAGTTCTTAGAGTGAGTTCTTAGCAGCAGGGAAAAAATATATTAAAAATAAAAAAATATATTAAATATAAATATAAATCAGTTCATCGAGTGAGGTTTTGGCAGCAGGAAAAAAAAATAAGTAATTAAAATAAATTAAAATATATATATATATATATAAATTACTTTAAAGAGTGAGGTTTTGGCAGCAGGATAAAAAATTATAAATAAATAAGTAGATAAATAAATATATATATTGATCACTTCTTAGAGTGAGTTCTTACCAGAAGGAAAAAAAAATAAAAAATAAAAAAAAGATATTAAATATATATATAAAGGTAAATCAGTTCATGGAGTGAGGTTTTGGCAGCAGGAAAAAAAAAATAAAATAAAAATAAATTAAAAAATATATAAATTACTTTAAAAAGTGAGTTTTTGGCAGCATGATAAAGAATTAAAAATAAATAAGTAGATAAATAAATATATATATTGATCACTTCTTAGAGTGAGTTCTTAGCAGCAGGAAAAAAAATAAAAAATAAAAAATATATTAAATATATATATAAAGATAAATCAGTTCATCGAGTGAGGTTTTGGCAGCAGGAAAAAAAAATAAAATAAAAATAAATAAATAAAAATAAATTAAAATATATATATGTATAAATTACTTTAAAGAGTGAGGTTTTGGCAACAGGATAAAAAATTTAAAATAAATAAGTAGATAAATAAATATATATATTGATCACTTCTTAGAGTGAGTTCTTACCACCAGGAAAAAAATAAAAAATAAAAAATATATATTAAATATATATATAAAGGTAAATCAGTTCATGGAGTGAGGTTTTGGCAGCAGGAAAAAAAAATAAGTAAATAAAAATAAATTAAAATATATATATATATAAATTACTTTAAAGAGTGAGGTTTTGGCAGCAGGATAAAAAATTAAAAATAAATAAGTAGATAAATAAATATATAGAGAGTGCACTTCTTAGAGTGAGTTTTTACCAGCAGGAAAAAAAAAATAAATAGATAAAAATATATATATCTAAATCACTTCATAGAGTGACTTTTTTGCCAGCAGGAAAAAATAAATTAAAAAAAATAAATTAAAATGTATGTATGTATAGAAATCACTTCTTAGAGTGAATTTTAGTGAGCAGGAAAAAAAATAATAAGTAAATAAATATATATATATATATAAATCAGTTCATAGAGTGATTTTTTGCCAATAAGAAAAGGAAATTAAAAAGAAATAAATTATATATATATATATATAAATCATTTCTTAGGTGACTTTTTGCCAGCAGGAAAAAAAAATAAAAAATAAAATAAATATATATATATATATAAAAATCACTTCATAGAGTGAATCTTTGTCTGCAGGAAAAAAAATTAAAAATAAAAAAAATAAATTAAATATATATGTGTATATATATATAAGAATCATAAAATCATAGAACTGGCTGGGTTGGAAGGGACCTCAGAGATCATCAAGTCCAACCCTTGATCCACTCCCACTGCAGTTCCCAGCCCATGGCACTCAGTGCCACATCCAGGCTCTTTGGAAATAGCTCCAGACATGGAGAATCCACTACTTCCCTGGGCAGCCCATTCCAATGCCTGATCACCCTCTCCAGAAAGAAATTCTTTCTCATCTCCAACCTAAACCTCCCCTGGCACAACTTGAGACCCTGCCCTCTTGTCTTGCTGAGTTGCCTGGGAAAAGAGCCCAACCCCCCCCTGGCTCCAACCTCCTTTCAGGGAGTTGTAGAGAGCGATGAGGTCTCCCCTGAGCCTCCTCTTCTCCAGCCTCAACACCCCCAGCTCCCTCAGCCTCTCCTCACAGGATCTGTGCTCCAGTCCCTTCACCAGCCCACTTGCCTCCTTTGGACCTGCTCCAGCACCTCAATCTCCTTCCTGAGCTGAGGGGCCCAGAACTGGACACAGGACTCAAGCTGTGGCCTCCCAGAGCTGAGCACAGGGGCAGAATCCCTTCCCTGGACCTGCTGGCCACGCTCTTCCTGAGCCAGCCCAGGATGCCATTGGCCTTCTTGGCCACCTGGGCACACTGCTGGCTCCTCTTCAGCTTCCTGGCAATCCAGACTCCCAGGTCCCTTTCTGCCACTCTGTGCCCAGCCTGGAGCTCCCCATGGGGTTGTTGTAGCCAAAGTGCAGGACCCAGCCCTTGGAATGTTGAACCTCATCCCCTTGGAATCATCCCAACTCTCCAGTCTGTCCAGGTCCCTCTGCAGAGCCCTCCTGCCTTCCAGCTGATCCACACTCCCCCCAGCTTAGTGTCATCTGCAAACTTGCTGATGATGGACTCAATCCCCTCATCTAAATCATCAATAAAGATATTGAACAGGACTGGGCCCAACACTGATCCCTGGGGGACACCAGGGATCAGTTCAGAGAGTGAATTTTTACCAGCAAGAAAAAAAAATTAAAAATAAATAAGTTATATATCTATATATATATATAAAAATCACTACTTAGGGTGAAGTTTTGCCAGCAGGAAAAAATAAATTAAAAAAAATAAAGTTAAATATATATATATATCTATAAATCAGTTGTTAGAGTGATTTTTTGCCAGGAGGAAAAGAAAATTAAATATAAATAAATACTATATATATATATATATAAATCACTTCTTAGGGTGAATCTTTGTCAGCAGGAAAATAAAATTAAAAAAAAATAAATTAAAAAAAGTAAATTAATTAATTAAAAAACCCCGAAAGCTTTGTCCCCAGTTCTCTGCATTAGCAGAAAGGTTGAATTTTTATTTTTATTTATTTTTTATTTTTAAAGCTTTGGATCCCCCGATTCGGGAAGGGAAAAAGGGAAGGGAAGGGAAGGGAAGGGAAGGGAAGGGAAGGGAAGGGAAGGGAAGGGAAGGGAAGGGAAGGGAAGGAAGGGAAGGAAGGGAAGGGAAGGGAAGGAAGGGGAAGGAAAGGAAGGAAGGAAAGGGAAGGGGAAGGGAAGGGAAGGGAAGGAAGGAAGGAGGGAAGGGAAGGAAGGGAAGGGGAAGGGAAGGGAGAGGGAGGAGAGGAGAGGAGAGGAGAGGGAGAGGAGAGGGAGAGGAGAGGAGAGGGAGAGGAGAGGGGAGAGGGAGAGGAGAGGAGGGAGGGAGAGGGAGAGAGGGAGAGGAGAGGAGAGGAGAGGAGAGGGAGAGGAGGGAGGGAGGGAGGGGGAGGAGGAGAGAGGGAGGGAGAGGAGAGGAGAGGGGAGAGGGAGAGGGAGAGGGAGAGGAGAGGAGAGGAGAGGAGAGGAGAGGAGAGGAGAGGAGAGGAGAGGAGAGGAGAGGAGAGGAGAGGAGAGGAGAGGAGAGGAGAGGAAAAAATAGAGAAAAGAGAATAAGAGAAAAGAGAATAAAAGAAAAGAAAAGAGAAGAAAAGAGAAGAGAAGAAAAAAGAGAGGAAAAAATAAGAAAATAGAAAAGAAAGAAGAAAAGGAGAAAAGAAAAAGAAAAGAAAAGAAAAGAAAAGAAAAGAAAAGAAAAGAAAAGAAAAGAAAAGAAAAGAAAAGAAAAGAAAAGAAAAGAAAAGAAAAGAAAAGAAGAAAAAAAGAAAAGGAAAAAGGAAGAACAGAGAAGAAGAAAACAGAAGGAAAGGAAAGGAAAGGAAAGGAAAGGAAAGGAAAGGAAAGGAAAGGAAAGGAAAGGAAAGGAAAGGAAAGGAAAGGAAAGGAAAGGAAAGGAAAGGAAAGGAAAGGAAAGGAAAGGAAAGGAAAGGAAAGGAAAGGAAAGAGGAAAGGAAAGAGGAAAGGAAAGGGGAAAGGAAAGGAAAGGAAAGGAAAGGAAAGGAAAGGAAAGGAAAGGAAAGGAAAGGAAAGGAAAGGAAAGGAAAGGAAAGGAAAGGAAAGGAAAGGCTCTCAGCATCCTCTCAATAAGATCCCTAAAAACCCCTTCCCGGTCATTCCCAACCTTTTCCAGCAGGAACCCGCGGGGTCCCCTCGGGGCAGCCGCAGATGGGACTCGGCTCCTCCTGGGTTGTTGGGTTGTTTTTTTTTTAATATTTCCCGTGGTTTTGGGGTTTTTTGGGGTTTTTTTTTTCCATGGGAAGCTGAGGGATAAATCCAGGTCCAGCTTCGTTCTGTGATGCTCCGGAAAAAAAAAAAAAACTTCCCGGCAGAGCGAGGCAGAAATCCTGTCGGGAACATGAAAAAAAAAAAATAAATAAAGAATCGAATCCTAGAAACACGGAATGGTCAGAATATAAGAAAAGAAATCAGCCTAAAATATCAGGGTTTGCTGGTGGTTCCCTGGCACAGCTGGGAGCTGAGTTTGCCTTTTTCTTTGCCTTGATTTTTGCTCTTTTTTCCTTGCTTTAATTTTTGCTCCTTTTTTTTTTCTTTTTTTCTTTTTTCTTTTTTTCTTTTTTTTCCCCTTTTCTCTCTTTTCTCTTTCCTTTTTTTCTTTTCTATTTCTTTTTATTTTTCCTTTTTCCTTTCTTTTTTTTTTTTCCTTTTTTTTCCTTTCCTTTTGGGTTTTTTTTGGGGGGGGGGAGTTGTTTGTTTTGTTTTGGGTTGTTTTTTTGTTTCGTTTTGGGGTTTTTTGCCTGGCTGCTACTTTTCCTTCCTTATTTCCCTTAATCTTATCTTTTCTTTTCTTTTCTTTTCTTTTCTTTTCTTTTCTTTTCTTTTCTTTTCTTTTCTTTTCCTTTCCTTTCTTTTCCTTTCCTTTCCTTTCCTTCCCTTCCCTTCCCTTCCCTTCCCTTCCCTTCCCTTCCCTTCCCTTCCCTTCCCTTCCCTTCCCTTCCCTTCCCTTCCTTCCTTCCTTCCTTCCTTCCTTCCCTTCCTTCCTTCCTCCTTTCCCTTCCCTTCCTTTCCTTCCTTCCCTTCCCTTTCCCTTCCCTTCCCTTCCCTTCCTTCCTTCCTTTCCTTCCTTTCCTTTCCTTCCTTCCTTTCCTTTCCTTTCCTTTCCTTTCCTTCTTCCTCCTTTCCTTTCCTTTCTCCTTTCCTTTCCTTTCCTTTCCTTTCCTTTCCTTTCCTTTCCTTTCCTTTCTTCTTTCCTTTCCTTTCCTTTCCTTTCCTTTCCTTTCCTTTCCTTTCCTTTCTTCTTTTCCTTTCCTTTCCTTTCCTTTCCTTTCCTTTCCTTTCCTTTCCTTTCCTTTCCTTTCCTTTCCTTTCCTTTCCTTTCCTTTCCTTTCCTTTCCTTTCCTTTCCCTTTCCTTTCCTTTCCTTTCCTTTCCTTTCCTTTCCTTTCCTTTCCTTTCCTTTCCTTCCCTTTCCTTTCCTTCCTTCCCTTCCCTTCCCTTCCCTTTCTCCTTCCCTTTCCTTTCCTTTCCTTTCTCCTTTCCTTCCCTTCCCTTCCCTTCCCTTCCCTTTTTTCTCCCCAGGACCCCCCCCCACAACCCAGCCCTGGGGAACCTCCTGGCTCCGGATCTTTTTCAGCCCCATTTTCCCTTTTCCCTTCACTCACCAAACGTTCCCAAAGAGTTTTCCTAAAGGGAGAAAAAAAATTAAATTTGGGGGATGAGGAAAGGAGAGTTTGGGGCTCCTCACTGCCCTCCTGTTGGGGTTTGTGTTTTATGGGAAGGGGTTTTCTCCTTCATCCCATGGTGATGGTTTTGTGGGGATCATTCCAGGGCTGCTTTAGGGTTAGAGAAAGTTCTTCACCCTATTAAGTTTTTGGAAGGGAATTTAATGGGATTTAAATGTCTGATTTGGGGCTTGAGGGAAGGAGAGTTTGGGGCTCCTCACTGCCCTTCTATGGGAGGAATTTTCTCCTCCATCCCAGGTATTTTGGGGATCATTCCAGGGCTGCTTTGGGGTGGGAAATGTTCTTCATCCTATTAATTTTTGGAAGGGAATTTAATGGGCTTTAAATGTCTGATTTAGGGCTTGGTGGAAGGAGAGTTTGGGGCTCCTCACTGCCCTCCTATTGGGGTTTGTGTTTTATGGGAAGGGGTTTTCTCCTCCATCCCATGGTGATGGTTTTGTGTGGATCATTCCAGGGCTGCTTTGGGGTTGGGAGAATGTTCTTCATCCTATTAATTTTTGGAAGAGAATTTAATGGGATTTAAATGTCTGATTTAGGGGGTGGGGGAAGGAGAGTTTGGGGCTCCTCACTGCCCTCCTATTGGGGTTTGTGTTTTATGGGAAGGGGTTTTCTCCTTCATCCCATGGTGATGGTTTTGTGGGGATCATTCCAGGGCTGCTTTGGGGTGGGGGAATGTTCTGCATCCTATTAATTTTTAGAAGGGAATTTAATGGGATTTAAATGTTGAATTTGGGGCTTGAGGGAAGGAGAGTTTGGGGTTCCTCACTGCCCTCCTATGGGAAGGGGTTTTCTCCTCCATACCAGGTGTTTTGGGGATCATTCCACGGCTGCTTTGGGGTGGGGGAATGTTCTGCATCCTATTAAGTTTTTGGAAGGGAATTTAATGGGATTTAAATGTCTGATTTAGGGGGTGGGGAAAGGAGAGTTTGGGGCTCCTCACTGCCCTTCTATTGGGGTTTGTGTTTTATGGGAAGGGGTTTTCTCCTCCATCCCATGGTGATGGTTTTGTGGGGATGATTCCAGGGCTGCTTTGGGGTGGAGGAATGTTCTTCATCCTATTAAACTTTTGAAAGGAATTTAATGGGATTTAAATGTCTGATTTGGGGCTTGGGAAAGGAGAGTTTGGGGCTCCTCACTGCCCTCCTATGGGAAGGGGTTTTATCCTCCATCCCAGCTTTTTGGGGGATCATTCCAGGGCTGCTTTGGGGTTGGGAGAATGTTCTGCATCTTATTAAGTTTTTGGAAGGGAATTTAATGGGATTTAAATGTTGGATTTGGGGCTTGAGGGAAGGAGAGTTTGGGGCTCCTCACTGCCCTCCTATTGGGGTTTGTGTTTTATGGGAAGGGGTTTTCTCCTCCATCCCATGGTGATGGTTTTGTGGGGATCATTCCAGGGCTGCTTTGGGGTTGGGGAATGTTCTTCATCCTATTAAGTTTTTAGAAGGGAATTTAATGGGATTTAAATGTTGGATTTGGGGGATGGGGGAAGAAGAGTTTGGTGTCCCTCACTGCCCTCCTATGGGAAGGGGTTTTCTCCTCCATACCAGGTGTTTTGGGGATCATTCCAGGGCTGCTTTGGGGTGAGGGAATGTTCTTCATCCTATTAAGTTTTTAGAAGGGAATTTAATGGGATTTAAATGTCTGATTTGGGGCTTGGGGGAAGGAGGAAATGTTTAGGGGAAATGTTTGGTTTGGGGGGTGGGGGAAGGAGAGTTTGGGGTTCCTCACTGCCCTCCTATGGGAAGGGATTTTCTCCTCCATCCCATGGTGATGGTTTTGTGGGGATCATTCCAGGGCTGCTTTGGGGTGGGGGAATGTTCTTCATCCTATTAAGTTTTTAGAAGGGAATTTAATGGGATTTAAATGTTGGATTTGGGGGATGGGGGAAGGAGAGTTTGGGGCTCCTCACTGCCCTCCTATGGGAAGGGGTTTTCTCCTCCATACCAGGTGTTTTGGGGATCATTCCAGGGCTGCTTTGGGGTGAGGGAATGTTCTTCATCCTATTAAACTTTTGAAAGGAATTTAATGGGATTTAAATTTCTGATTTGGGGCTTGGGGAAAGGAGAGTTTGGGGCTCCTCACTGCCCTCCTATTGGGGTTTGTGTTTTATGGGAAGGGGTTTCTCCTTCATCCCATGGTGATGGTTTTGTGTGGATCATTCCAGGGCTGCTTTGGGGTTGGGGAATGTTCTTCATCCTATTAAGTTTTTAGAAGGGAATTTAATGGGATTTAAATGTCTGATTTAGGGGGTGGGGGAAGGAGAGTTTGGGGCTCCTCACTGCCCTCCTATTGGGGTTTGTGTTTTATGGGAAGGGGTTTTCTCCTTCATCCCATGGTGATGGTTTTGTGGGGATGATTCCAGGGCTGCTTTGGGGTGGAGGAATGTTCTTCATCCTATTAAATTTTTGGAAGGGAATTTAATGGGATTTAAATGTTGGATTTGGGGCTTGAGGGAAGGAGAGTTTGGGGCTCCTCACTGCCCTCCTATGGGAAGGGGTTTTCTCCTCCATACCAGGTGTTTTGGGGATCATTCCACGGCTGCTTTGGGGTGAGGGAATGTTCTTCATCCTATTAAGTTTTTGGAAGGGAATTTAATGGGATTTAAATGTCTGATTTAGGGGGTGGGGAAAGGAGAGTTTGGGACTCCTCACTGCCCTTCTATTGGGGTTTGTGTTTTATGGGAAGGGGTTTTCTCCTCCATCCCATGGTGATGGTTTTGTGGGGATCATTCCAAGAATGCTTTGGGGTTGGGAGAATGTTCTGCATCCTATTAAGTTTCTGGAACTTAATTAATCCCATTAATCCCCCATTCCAGGGCTGTCCTCTCCTTGGGATGTGGGGTTGAGCTCAGGGCATGGTTGGATTGCTGGGGAAGGTTCTGAGCAAGGGGTGAGGGAAGCACAGAAGTAGAACTCGAGGGGTTCCATCAAACCCTTCCTCTTCCTGGTCTCCAAGGGATGGAAAAGGGCAGAATGTCAAAGGATAATCCTGCCCCAATTTCCCCCTCCAAGGGGCAGGGAAAGGTGGCAACAGATTTCTGGGGACCGTGGCAGATCCAGGGTGACAATTCCTGGGGATGTGATTCCCCTTTATTGGCTCATCCTGAGGGCATCTTCCCTCCTGTCCCCCCATCAAACAAAAATGTTCACAAAATGTTCAAAATGCCCCAAAATGAGCCCCAAGGGACCCCTCCTGCTCCTCCAGAGCTGCCCGGGGGCTTCCCGCAGCATCCTTGGTCCCCCCGCATCCCCACGGCATGGCAGCTCGGAGCCACGGAACCCCAGGTCCAGGGATTGTCCCCAAACCTTCAGGGATTGTCCCCAAACCTGCAAGGACTGTCCCCAAACCTGCAAGGACTGTCCCCAAACCTTCAGGGACTGTCCCCAAACATGCAAGGACTGTCCCCAAAACCAGGGCTTGCTGTGAGACGCGGTTGCCACAAGATGGGGCCCGAAGATCGGGAATGCCAGAGTGTTTCCAAGTCCTTGGAAAAGCTCCGCGACCTCGGGGATGGTTTTGGGGACACTTGGGTGACAAAGATTCCCCGGGAGATCCCTGGTGGTTTTTTAGGGGACCTCTTGGAGCTGTTGTGTGGGTATCCAGGGGGATGGGGACTTCCCAGGGAGATGGGACTCAAGGGATGGGGAGGTTTTGGAGCCCAGGAGGGTTATCCTAAATTTTTTAGCCTTCTAGAGGCTAAAAAAAATACCAGATTTTGAGCAAGAAGTGATGCTGTGACCTTGGAAGTGTCCCCAGGTCCCCAGAGTTCCAGGAAATGCACTCAGAAACCTGGGGATGGAGCCATGGGGCCATCAGGGCAACCTTGGAGCAACCCAAGGTGACCACGGGGCCATCACTTGGGTGACTCCTCCAACACCAGGAGGTTCCCACTCCCCACATCCTTTAGGGACCTTTTTTTGGCATAAAATGGGTGATTTTCAACCACGGGGAGCACTGAAATGTGTCTTGTTATAATACTTGCTACCCAAATCCAAAGATTTGGGGAAGAGGGACTTGTGGAGAAGGGCAAGTTGTGTCTGTCAGGATCATGTTTCTGATTAGCAAAGTGAATTTAATAAGAACTTTTGAAGAAAATGCTTGAGATCACAGAAATAAAGGCAGCTGGTTTTGCTGTCTTGTTGGCAAAAAGATGGCAAGAAGATTTGGTGCTGGTTTTCCATGCATCGTAAAATGGTTGGGCTTGGAATCTGGGTCTGGATGGATCATCCAGCTCTTGGGCAGGGAAACCTCCCATCAGAGCAGGTTGATCTACCTGGAGAAGAGGTAGAAGGAAAATCCCCCAGGTGGAGGTGTCAGCAAGATGGAGAGGGATCATGAGGATGAGGATGGCCACAAGGTTGCCCCTGGCAGGAGAAATGGGAGAATCCAGATCTCCTGGAAGAGGAGGAAATTGGCAAAGCCAAAGCTTCCCTGGAGGTCCCAGCACCCTGGGACATCCCCACCTTCCACCCAGCACCCCAAAACCAAGAGCTGGGAAGGTCTCACCTTGGAGATTCCTTTTCACCTGCCCTAAGCTTGAGATGGGACTTGGGGAGGAGCCAGGTGGTGACCTCAGGTCCATGGGAGGATGTGGGAGGAGAGGGAGATGCTGATTTTCTGCCTTTTCTGCCCTTTTTCTGCCCATCTCTCCCCTTCCCTTGGTCTCTCCACCAGGCAGGCCACCACGATGTCCCACCCCAGGCTTCTGCTCCTCCTCATCTTCCTCTGTGCTGCCCAGACCAGCCAAGCTCTCCACCTCTACAACTCTGCTTCCATCTTCAGCTGCCTCAACGCAGCCTTGGCCGAAGCCCAGAAGAACCAAGAGGAGGAAAATTCCATCCTGGACAAGCGTGGTTTGGACTCTCCACTCCCAAAGGAAGCATCTGAAGAGGAAGAGGAGGAGGAGGAGGTGGACGAAGAGCTGGGCAAAAGGACATTCCCAGGAGAAGGCCAATACAAATACATCTCCCAAGCCCAGCTGAAGGGGAAGACCTACCAGAACCGGGCCAAGACCGACCGCCGAGCCAAGGTCACCCTCTCCCTGGATGTCCCCACCAACATCATGAACATCCTCTTCAACATTGCCAAGGCCAAGAACTTGAGGGCCAAGGCTGCTGCCAACGCCCACCTGATGGCCCAAATCGGGCGGCGAAAGTGACCCCAACCACGGGGAGGGGACAAGGGGGGGGGGGACTTGGAGCTGTGTGGGGTCAAGCACCAAGCCCTGAGCTGCCAGCCCGAGGGGACTGAGAGCTGGGGATGATGATGATGATGATGGTATCAGTGTTGTAGATTTTTGACCCCTAGAGTTCAGATCTCTTCTTCCTCCTTCTCTCCATCCCCATCTCCTCCCTCCCTGCCTCCCTCCCAGACGTTTCCATGCACGGGGAAGAGGTTCATGTCCAGAGCAGGACAAGGGGACCTGTCACCTCAGGAAGGTCCCTGATTAAAGTGATGATGTCTTGAGTTTCCAATGCTTTGTTCTCCTCCCATCGCCTCTACCAGCTTCTCGCTTGGGTTCTCTTTGGGGTCTGTAGAACTTCCAAAGCATCCCACCAGCTCAACCTCACGATCCTGTTCCCACCACACTCCCTCCTACATCCCCATACACAATCTGTCCCAATCCACAATCACTGGAAAAAAGAAAAAACCCAAAAAAAAACCCCCGAGATGGGTCAGGGGATCTCAAGATTTCCCAGTTTCTCCTCGTGGGGACTTTCAAGGGGATGAAGTTGTCTTGCAACCACCCCTCTTCCCACCAGCTTCTTCAGGTAGGAGAACATCACCCTCCCCATCCACTTGGCCCTTGCTGAATGTCCCTAAACCATCACTTATCCCTGGCCATGGCCACCCAGATGAGTTGCAGGTGCCTCCTTGTCTTCTCCAAGCACATCCCATGGGATCTGTCCACCTTTCCTCCCACTTTCCTGGTAAACCTCTGCACCAGTCCTGGGGCTTCCACCTCCCCATCCCCAGACACTTCCCATGCACTCTGCTCTTCTCCAGCCCCCACAGAGCCCCAGCTCACCAAGCTCCCACCCCTTCACCTTGTCCTGTTTATCCCTTCCTCTATATCTCCATTGCTCCTCACCTTCCAGCCCAGCCCCAAGATGCAACTGCATCTCCTACCCTCCATCCCTGCAGCTACCAGGTAGGGGAGGAGGAGGAAAATTTGTCCCTCCTTCCCTGGATGTTTTCCCAAGAGCAGCAAAACACATCCCAAAAACCTCATGTACATGTCCAGAAACCACAGGGAGCACTCCAGGGGGGACAAGAAGAGGGGACAAGTCTCTGGTTGAAGGGTTGGCAGATGGATTGCCACCACCCATCTGCAGAGACCTCTCCTTGCTGACCCCCTGGAGCAGGAAACACAACTCAGCCCCATCTTCTGGTGGCCAAGGCTCCAAGCCTGGGGACTCAGGACCCAAATTCAGCTTGGTGAGACACTGGAACAGGTTGTCTAAGGAAGCTGTGGCTGCTACATCCTTGAAAGTGTCTCAGGTCAGGTTGGATGGGGCTTGGAGCAACCTGGGCTGGTGGGAGGGTTGGAACTGGATGAGCTTTGAGGTCCCTCCCAGCCCAAAGCAGTGTGTAATCCCCTGGGTGTTCAACCTGGAGAAGAGAAGGCTGCAATGGGGAGACCTTAGAGCACCTTCCAGTGCCTGAAGGGGCTCCAGGAAAGCTGGGGAGGGACTTGGGACAAGGGCCTGGAGGGATGGGACCCTGCGAGGGGGAAGGGTTTCCAGCTGCAAGAGGGGAGATGGAGAGGAGATCTTGGGCAGGCAGGCAGGGAGGGAGGGAGGAAATTGTTTGGGGTGAGGGTGCTGAGCTTTAGAACCAGGTTGCCCAGGAAAAGAGTCTCTGCCCCATCCCTGGCAGTGTTCAAAGCCAGGTTGGATGGGGCTTGGAGCAATCTGGGAGGGAGGTGTCCCTGCCCATGGCAGGGGGGTTGGAATGAGCTGAGCTTTCAGTTCTCTTCCAAGCCAACCCATTCCAGGATTCTATTTCTTGGGAGGGAGGGAGGGAGAAATTCTTTGGGGTGAGGGTGCTGAGCCCCTGGGTGCCCAGGTTGCCCAAGGAAGCTGTGGCTGCCCCATCCCTGGCAGTGTCTCAGGTCAGGTTGGATGGGGCTTGGAGCACCCTGGGCTGGTGGGAGGTGTCCCTGCCCATGCAGGGGGCTGGAACTGGATGAGCTTTGAGGTCCCTTCCAACCCAAACCCTTCCATCATTCCATGCTCATTAAGTTGAGGAGCATTAGTTAAGGTTCCCTCATCCCTGGAAGCTTTCATGGACACCTTGGATGAGTTTGGAGCCCCTGTGCTGGTGGGAGGTGTCCCATCCATGCAGGGGGTTGGAACTGGATGAGCTTTGAGGTCTCTTCCACCCAAAACCTTTCTGTGATTCTTCTCCCCATGACACCACCCAAGCAAGTAAAGACCTCCTCACAACATCTCATGAAATCCAAAGAACTCAAAGGAAAAAAAAAAAAAAAGAAAAAATTATTTATTCAAATAAAAAAAAAAAAAACAAAACAACCAAACAAAATAAAACAGTTGCATAGAAGTGCACAGGTACATTTCTAATGAAAAAAAACAAAAAAAGGTGCTTTTACAGTAAAAGCCAGAGCAAGAATTTGCCATTTCAGCCAAAAGCAGGCAGCTTGCAGCTTTCCCATGGACCAGGACCAACCAGGATCCCCTGCCCAGGGGCAGGATGAGTCCCCAGCACTAAGCCAGGCACCTTTTCAGCTTCACTCAGGGATCAACAGCAGCGTGGCCAAGCTGGAGACACCCAATGCTACAGAAGTGCAGAGAGATTTGGCAAGCAAGGTGAAGGTTTCAGACGTCAAACGGCAGCGTTGAGGTTTAGGACAACCCTTTAGCACCTCCAGGCAACTCCAGACCAGTTCAGCCTGACTAGAGAGGGTTTGGATTTCATCTGAGCTTTGAACTGGGTTGAGGAAGAGCCTTGCAGTTCATTAATATTCATCCTCATCGGCCTCATCTTCTTCTCCATCTGCCGAGTCCCTTCCAACCTCCTCATAATCCTTCTCCAGGGCAGCCAGGTCCTCCCTGGCCTCTGAGAACTCCCCCTCCTCCATCCCTTCCCCCACATACCAGTGGACAAAGGCTCTCTTGGCGTACATCAGGTCAAACTTGTGGTCCAGGCGGGCCCAGGCCTCGGCGATGGCCGTGGTGTTGCTCAGCATGCAGACAGCTCTCTGCACTTTAGCCAGGTCCCCCCCGGGCACCACGGTGGGGGGTTGGTAGTTGATGCCCACCTTGAAACCAGTTGGGCACCAGTCGACGAACTGGATGGAGCGTCGCGTTTTGATGGCGGCAATGGCGGCGTTGACGTCCTTGGGCACCACGTCCCCCCTGTAGAGCAGGCAGCAGGCCATGTACTTGCCCCGGCGTGGGTCACACTTGACCATCTGGTTGGAGAACTCAAAGCAGGCGTTGGTGATCTCAGGCACGGAGAGCTGCTCGTGGTAGGCCTTCTCCGAAGAGATGATGGGGGCGTAGGTGGTGAGTGGGAAGTGGATCCGTGGGTAGGGCACCAGGTTGGTTTGGAACTCGATCAGGTCAACGTTGAGAGCCCCGTTGAACCTTAGGGAGGCCGTGACAGAGGAGACAATCTGCCCGATCAACCTGTTGAGGTTGGTGTAGGTCGGGCGCTCGATGTCCAGGTTGCGGTTGCAGATGTCGTAGATGGCCTCGTTGTCCACCATGAAGGAGCAGTCCGAGTGCTCCAGGGTGGTGTGGGTGGTGAGGATGGAGTTGTAGGGCTCCACCACGGCCGTGGAAACCTGAGGGGCCGGGTACACGGAGAACTCCAGCTTGGATTTCTTGCTGTACTCCACGGAAAGTCTTTCCATGAGGAGGGAGGTGAACCCCGAGCCCGTGCCTCCCCCAAAGCTGTGGAAGACCAGGAACCCTTGGAGACCACTGCACTGGTCAGCCTGCAGCAGAATGATGGATTTTGATGGTTTTTCTGTTAGAATCCTAACCAGTCAAGCTCCACCAACACCTTCCAAGCCTACCCAGTGAAGCTGATTCTGCTACACCAGTTTTCCTTGTTCCTCAGCCTCCCACAGTGATCTCAGCTCCCTTCTTCACACAGTAAATTTAGTGTTTAATTCCTCTCTTGCCAGAACCAAGGTACTCAAGAGTATCACAGCTCAGCAGGTGTAACCAGGTGAGCTGAACAAATCAACTTCATTTTGTAATGCTGGGGATTTGAAGAGTCAGATTCCCCAAGAAGGGGGTTGGGGGAGTGATAAGACATTTGAGGCTTGACAACCCTTCTAAGGGTGAAAACTTCCTGAATATTGGAATTGCACTCATACAGGAAGAAATTGATGCCCAAGAGGTATCAAATAAGACAGAATCCACCCAATCCCTGGAGTGGGTTCACTCAGGATCTCACCCTACTGAGCACCTGAAGTGTGGAGATGTGAATCAACATCTCCATGGAGTTCCCCATGGTCAGATGGAAACTCTTGGCAAATGGCTCCATTATCAGCTCTATGCCCACCTCAGCACCTGAGAGGGGCTGGGTCCTAAACCCTTAGGAGACATCTCAAGAACATTTCCCCCACAGGTATCCCAGGATGTCACTACAATCCTGCTTCACTCTTCTCAAACCTGGAGTTTGTTTGCTCTTTCATTCCTTGCTTCCAGGTCTCCATTTAGAATTAATAACTCCAATCACACAACCTGCATGGGGCTTCCCTGGGATCAAAGTTCTTCTCTGATGTCCCAGACGTCTCGTGTTGTGTCACCCAGGACATCTTGGGTTCACACCACCCCTTGTTTTGAGGACAGACCTGCAGTTTTAGGTGACCCCTTGCTCTTCTGAAGCCCCCAAACCCAACCCCAAGCAGCAGCAGCTCTTGGAGCTCACCTAGAGGGGTTTTTCTTTTAAGACTTTTTACCCCAAACCCCAAGTTGAGTTGTCTTCTCCCTGGTGTGGATTTTTTTGGGTTTTTTAAGGGAAAACCTTACCATTTTCTGAATTCTGCTGAGGACAGTGTCTATGATCTCCTTCCCAATGGTGTAGTGGCCCCTGGCATAGTTGTTGGGGCCAACCATGCCAAGTTGAGTTGTCTTCTCCCTAGTGTGGGGTTTTTTTGGGTTTTTTTAAGGCAAAACCTTACCATTTTCCGGATTCTGCTGAGGACAGTGTCTATGATCTCCTTCCCAATGGTGTAGTGGCCCCTGGCATAGTTGTTGGCAGCATCTTCCTTGCCACTGATGAGCTGCTCGGGGTGGAAGAGCCCATGGTAGGTCCCAGTCCTGATCTCATCTACAGCAGAAGGGGCAGCCATGAAGAGCAAGAGAAGATGAAAGGTGTTTGATGGTTTTGTGACAAAACCCAAGAACAAATCTACCAGAAGTCCATGTGAGATGGTCAGGACATGGGTGGTTCAGCCTGGGAATACCAAAAGGGGGAAGAATAACCCTGTCCAGACCCATTTGTCAAGGTTCTCCTTGGCAATGTCTCCTCCATCTTCACAAAGCAGCCACTTTCAGACCCTGATGTAATTTGGACACTGAAATTTGGACAGGTTGGATGGGGCCTTGAGCAACCTGCTCTAGAGGAAGGTGTCCCTGCCCATGCAAAGAGGGTCGGAACTTGAGGATTTTGAAGCTCCCTTCAACCCAAACCATTCCCTGAGTGTTTCCAACATCACTCCAGGATGTAATTACCCCATGCAATTTGTGTTCCTTGCCTGTTGGAAGCACAACCTCCATCCTCTGCTCTCCAGAGGAGGAGACAAAATGCCCCCAGTGTTGACATTTCTGCTGGATGTATCAGACCCAGCTTCAGGCACCTTCTGAAGACAAGGGTTAGGACCAGTTTCTCCAGGCTCCATGCAGCCAAGGAGGTTGGAGACACCTCCAGTAGGCATTTAGGCTCACTCAGCCTCAATCTGGGATGCATCTCATATCCTACTGGCTTCCTCACTGGGTTCCCAACTCGAGAGCCTTGAGAAGGTGCTTAAAAATTCAGTGGAACCAAAGCAAACGTTCATTCCATCAGATGAAAGCATGAATCACACTTCCTAGATGGGAAGGGAGGAGCAAACATCCAAGGGAAGCCTAGAAGGCTGGAGGAGGTAGATGGATGCAGGGGGGTTGGGAATCATTTCCAACACTTGAGGAAAAAAAAATAGAAAAAGAAAAAAAAACCAAACTTTTTTTCTAGGAAGTGACTCTTAACTGAAGTGCTATGATTTGAGTCAAACATCCAGAGATCCCAGAAGGGGAAGGGGAAAGATTGCAGTAGCCACAAAGCACCTTCCACAGAACCATGGAAGGTGTAGCCCCCATCTGCTGGATGTCCATCACTAGCTGAGGGGTGGGGGGCAAGAGGAAGGGGCCAATCTCTTTTTGGGGGTGGGCAGGGAGAGGCCAAGGAAGACTGGGTTGAAGGAAGAAGAGAGGAAGTTGCAGCTCAGCATGAGGAGAAAGTTGTTGAGGGTGAGGCTGAGGGAGCCCTGGCCCAGGCTGCCCAGAGAGGTTGTGGAGTCTCCTTCTCTGGAGCCTTTCCAAACCCCCCTGGCTGTGTTCCTGTGTGGGCTGCCCTGGGGGATCCTGCTGGGGCAGGGGGGTTGCACTGGGGCATCTCCAGAGCTCCCTTCCCACCCCAAACATTCTGGGATCAGCCCAAAGATGCTTCACAGGCAGCATTAAAACCAGAGGAGCCACATCAGGTGATAGGATGGGGCAGTTCAGTTCTAGGCACTGGGGTGGATAAACCCACTGGCAAGGACCCTATCCAAGGCATCAGGGCTCTTAAAAAGGAGGGATCAATGAAAGAGAAGTCAGTGGAGTAAGAGTAATGGATTTGTCACTCCCAAGTCGATTTGGAATTGCAAACTCTGTCTGCTGAGGGCTGGAGACATTTTAGCAGAGGAGAGGAGTGGGAGCTGTATGGGAATAGGGGCAGTAACACCAGCCCCAAGGAAGGAGGTTAAGTCATAGACTCATGGAATGGATTGGGTTAGAAGGGACCTTAATGGTCATCAAGATCCAACCCCCTGCATGGGCAGGGACACCTCCCACCAGCCCAGGGGGCTCCAAGCCCCATCCAACCTGACCTGAGACACTGCCAGGGATGGGGCAGCTACAGCTTCCTTGGAAAACCTGGGCACCCAGGGGCTCAGCACCCTCACCCCAAAGAATTTCTCCCTCCTTCCCCAAGAAATAGAATCCTGGAATGGGTTGGCTTGGAAGAGAACTGAAAGCTCAGCTCATTCCAACCCCCCTGCCATGGGCAGGGACACCTCCCTCCCAGATTGCTCCAAGCCCCATCCAACCTGGCTTTGAACACTGCCAGGGATGGGGCAGAGACTCTTTTCCTGGGCAACCTGGTTCTAAAGCTCAGCACCCTCACCCCAAACAAGTTCTCCCTCCCTCCCTCCCTGCCTGCCCAAGATCTCCTCTCCATCTCCCCTCTTGCAGCTGGAAACCCTTCCCCCTCGCAGGGTCCCATCCCTCCAGGCCCTTGTCCCAAGTCCCTCCCCAGCTTTCCTGGAGCCCGTTCAGGCACTGGAAGGTGCTCTAAGGTCTCCCCATTGCAGCCTTCTCTTCTCCAGGTTGAACACCCCCAACTCTCTCAGCCTGGCTCCAGAGCAGAGCTGCTCCAGCCTCTGATCATCCCCAAGAGCTCCATGCCTTTTTTTTTTGGTGTACTCAGATCTCTGTACACCACACACTCAAATTAACCCAAATAATTCAAATTAAACCTACAAGCTAAAACCAAATTCCTCACAAACACTTGATGCAAATCAACAAAATAAAGAAAAAACAAACAAAAAAAATCAACAACCTCCCTATAGGCAACCTATTCCAGTGGTGAAGAGTTTTCCTGTGAATATCCAACCCTCTGAATATCCAACCCTCGTGGTGAAGAATTTTCCTCTGAATATTCAACCCTCTGAAATTTCCTCTGGATATCCAAACTTCTGAATTTTCCTTTGGATATTCTACCCTTGTGGTGAAGAATTTTCCTCTGAATATCCAACCCTCTGAATATCCTATCCTTGGGTTGAAGAGTTTTCCTCTGAATATCCTACCCACGTGGTGAAGAATTTTCCTCTGAATATCCAACCCTCTGAATATCCTACCCTCATGGTGAAGCATTTTCCTCTGAATATCCAACCTAAATCTCCCTTCCCATTTAAACCCATCACCCTTGTCCTCTCCCCACCCTCTCTCCTGTTGCCCAAAGGGATGATCAAAAACTTCCCAACTTCCCCAACCCTTACCAATGACCGTGGGCTCCAAGTCTATGAACACTGCCCGGGGCACATGCTTCCCAGAGGCTGTCTCACAGAAAAAGGTCTCAAAAGAAGAATCCACTTCTTCAGGTTTGGGTTCCAGAGGTTTCACCTGCTTGGGGCCAGGAATGGTCCCATCCGCCTGGATCCCATGCTCAAGGCAGTAGAGTTCCCAGCAGGCATTCCCCATCTGCACCCCAGCCTGCCCGATGTGGATGGAAATGCACTCCCTCTGGAAGGGGAAATGGATTGTTAAGGAGAATTTTTAGACATCCTGTGATTTTTTAGCTTTCCCCCCACCCCCCCTTGGGGTTCTTGTTTGGAACCGTTCCCTCTCGCGGATGCTGAAGGAAAAACGGGAAGTTCTGCCCAGCCCTGGGAGAAGGAACAAACCAGGAGCTGCAGGGTAGGGGGACACAGCTGAGCCTCATCCATAAGGAAGAGCTCTCCCAAGCCAGGGAAGGAGGAAGGAAGGAGGTGATGGGCTTCATGCTGAGGCAGGAAGCAGCTGAGCTGGGGTGGCTCAATCAGGTCCCAGAGCAAATCAGGGACAGCAGCTTGGATACAAAAAAATTCTAAAAAAAACCAAAAAAACCCACCAAAAAAACAACCAATCCCAGCACCAAGCAAGAAGATGCCAGGCTTGGGAAACCCAGAGCCAAGCTGGGAGTCACAGGAGGAAATGAGGCTCCAGCAGATGCCCAGGGCCAGAACAACTGATACCTGGGGTGAAGCTCGGAGTCCTGATTTAACCAGGTCACCCTCCAGCAGCCTCTGACTCCTTCAGGGCACTGCTGAAGGTACAAGCATCTTCCAGACACTCTCTGGGGACTTTTGCTGGCTGCACACTTCCCTGGGTAATTGCCATCCCTGCTCTTTCCACCACTCCAAGATCAAAGCTCTGCCATGCAGCTCGTGGCCCAGTTCCCAAGCAGAGACTCAAGACATGGGGCATGGGGCAGTGCTGCTTCCCAAGGGATCACCAAGGAAGGGAGATGATGATACCAGCTGGGGATGGCAAGTTGATCCCATTCTCCCTAAGGAGCTTGGTTCAGGTCTCACCTCATCCCACATCCCTACTGAATCCTTCCCAGTGGTCCCCACAAAGCAGCTCAGCTCCTCTGCTCCAAGCAGCCCACAAAAAAAAGCCACCAAGAGCCCAGGTTTCTCAGGGTTGAGAGGACACCCTGTGTGTGTGCACCCCTGGGTGTAACCATCCTACCAGAGGGACTCTGTCCCTTACAGGTCACTGTCCCCTAAATAAGGCCAAGGAAGCCTTGGGCACCAACCACTTGTGCAGCCAGCAGGAGAAGGATGCAATGCAACCTCTCCCCTCTTCTTGTCCAAGCATGGACACATTTTCCATTTTTCAGCCCTCAAACAACTCCAGTGGCCACAGCACGACCAGGACATCCCCTGCAAAGCTGGGAGGAATTTTCCTGGGACCTCAGAGGGACACCAACCCCTTTAACCCCAACCCCTTCGACCCCTCCAGCCCCAAACCCTTCCAACCCCTCCAGCCCCAAACCCTTCCAGCCCCAAACCCTTCCAGCCCCAACCATTTCAACCCCAACCCCTCCAGCCCCCAAGCCCTTCCAACCTCCAAACCCTCTCAACCCCAACCCCTCCAACCCCAACTCCTCTCAGCCCCAGCCCCTCCAGCCCCAAACCCTTTCAACCCCAACCCCTTCTAACCCCTCCAGCCCCAAACCCTGCCAGCCCCTCCAACCCCCAAACTCTTCCAGCCCCCCCAGCCCCAACCCCTTCAACCCCAACCCCTTTCAACCCCAGCCCCTCCATCCCCAACCCCTTCCAACCCCTCCAGCCCCCAACCCTTTCCAACCCCCAAGCCCCTCAACCCCAACCCTTCCAGCCCCTCCAACCCCAACCCTCCCAACCCCCAACCCCTCCCAACCCCAACCCCTCCCAACCCCTCTCAATCCCAACCCCTCTCAACCACCAAAACCTCCAGCCCCAACCCCTTCCAGCCCCCAAACCCCTTCCATCCCAGGCTTGGCTCAACACCACTTGACCAAACCCATCCCTTCCTTCTCCTGGGCTGAAGTCCTCCCTGTCCCTGTCCCTATCCCTGTGGATATTTGCAGTATGTGGGAAATGCTGGCTGCCAGCTGCCCATCCCTCTCAGCAGGATGGTTGCAATAGCTCCTGACCACACTTTTGTTTGCAGGGGTCAAACCCAAAGCCAGGAGCTGGGACAGCTGCTCCCTGCCCTGTCCTCTCTCCCAGCTCACCCCAGCCCCAGCACCTGCTTCAAGGGAGTACTGGGATTTTCAGCATAACCAAAAGAAGAAAAGGGGGGAAAAAATAAGGGGGGGAGAAGAGGGGGGAAAAAATAAGGGGGGGAGAAGAGGGGGGAAAAGACAAGGGGGGGAGAAGAGGGGGGAAAAGACAAGGGGGGGAGAAGAGGGGGGAAAAGACAAGGGGGGGAGAAGAGGGGGGAAAAGACAAGGGGGGAGAAGAGGGGGGAAAAGACAAGGGGGGAGAAGAGGGGGGAAAAGACAAGGGGGGAGAAGAGGGGGGAAAAAACAAGGGGGGGAGAAGAAGGGGGAAAATAAAGGGGGGGAGAAGAAGGGGGAAAATAAAGGGGGGGAGAAGAGGGGGGAAAAAAAAGGGGGGGGAGAAGAGGGGGGAAAAAATAAGGGAGGGGAGAAGAAGGGGGAAAAATAAGGGGGGCAAGAGGGGGGAAAAATAAGGGGGGGCAAGAGGGGGGAAAAATAAGGGGGGGAGAAGAAGGGGGAAAATAAAGGGCGGGAGAAGAGGGGGGAAAAAATAAGGGGGGGGAGAAGAGGGGGGAAAAAATAAGGGGGGGGAGAAGAGGGGGGAAAAAATAAGGGGGGGAGAAGAGGGGGGAAAAATAAGGGGGGGAGAACTGGGGGGAAAATAAAGGGGGGGAGAAGAGGGGGAAAATAAAGGGGGAGAAGAAGGGGGAAAATAAAGGGGGAGAAGAGGGGGAAAAATAAAGGGGGAGAAGAGGGGGAAAATAAAGGGGGAGAAGAGGGGGGAAAAAAGGGGGAGAAGAGGGGGAAAAAGGGGGGAGAAGAGGGGGAAAAAGAAAAGAAAGGGGAGAAGAGGGGGAAAAAAGGGGGGGAGAAGAGGGGGGAAAAAAAGGGGGAAGAGGGGGAAAAGAAAAAGGGGAGAGGGGAAAATAAAGGGGAGAAGGAAGGGGAAAGGGGGAAAATAAAGGGGGGAGAAGAGGGGGAAAATAAAGGGGGGAGAAGAGGGGGAAAATAAAGGGGGGGAGTAAGAGGGGGAAAATAAAGGGGGGAGAAGAGGGGGAAAATAAAGGGGGAGAAGAGGGGGAAAAATAAAGGGGAGAAGAGGGGGAAAATAAAGGGGGAGAAGAGGGGAAAATAAAGGGGGAGAAGAGGGGAAAATAAAGGGGGGAGAGAAGAGGGGGAAAATAAAGGGGGAGAAGAGGGGGAAAATAAAGGGGGGAGAAGAGGGGAAAATAAAGGGGGAGAAGAGGGGGAAAATAAAGGGGGAGAAGAGGGGGAAAATAAAGGGGGAGAAGAGGGAAAATAAAGGGGGAGAAGAGGGGGAAAATAAAGGGGGAGAAGAGGGGGGAAAATAAAGGGGGGGAGAAGAGGGGGGAAAATAAAGGGGGGGAGAAGAGGGGGGAAAATAAAGGGGGGGAGAAGAGGGGGGAAAATAAAGGGGGGGAGAAGAGGGGGGAAAATAAAGGGGGGGAGAAGAGGGGGGAAAATAAAGGGGGGGAGAAGAGGGGGGAAAATAAAGGGGGGGAGAAGAGGGGGGAAAAAATAAGGGGGGGAAGAAGAGGGGGGAAAAAAAGGGGGGGGAGAAGAGGGGGGAAAAAAAGGGGGGGGAGAAGAAGGGGGAAAATACAAGGGGGGAGAAGAGGGGGAAAATAAAGGGGGAGAAGAGGGGGAAAATAAAGGGGGGAGAAGAGGGGGAAATAAAGGGGGGAAGAGGGGGAAAATAAGGGGGGGAAGAGGGGGAAAAATAAGGGGGGGCAAGAGGGGGAAATAAGGGGGGGAAGAGGGGGAAAAATAAGGGGGAAGAGGGGGGAAAAAAAGGGGGAAGAGGGGGAAAAGGGGGGAAGAGGGGGAAAAAAGGGGGAGAAGAGGGGGAAAAAGGGGAGAGAAGAGGGGGAAAAAGGGAGAGAAGAGGGGGAAAAAAAGGGAGAGAAGAGGGGGAAAAAAAGGGAGAGAAGAGGGGGAAAAAAGGGAGAAGAGGGGGAAAAAGGGAGAGAAGAGGGGGAAAAAGGGGAGAAGAGGGGGAAAAAGGGAGAGAAGAGGGGGGAAAAAAAGGGAGAGAAGAGGGGGGAAAAAAAGGGAGAGAAGAGGGGGGAAAAAAAGGGAGAGAAGAGGGGGGAAAAAAAGGGAGAGAAGAGGGGGGAAAAAAAGGGAGAGAAGAGGGGGGAAAAAAAGGGAGAGAAGAGGGGGGAAAAAAAGGGAGAGAAGAGGGGGGAAAAAAGGGAAACAAGAGGGGGGAAAAAAGGGAAACAAGAGGGGGGGAAAAAGGGAAACAAGAGGGGGGAAAAAAGGGAAACAAGAGGGGGGGAAAAAGGGAAACAAGAGGGGGGGAAAAAGGGAAACAAGAGGGGGGAAAAAAGGGAAACAAGAGGGGGGAAAAAAAACCAAGGGGGGAAGAAACAAGAAAAAAAAAAATCCAAGGAAAAAGAAGGGAAGACAAGGAAAAAAAAAAGTGTTTTTTTTCCTGCAGGTTTCCCCCACCCCTCCCTTCCAACATGCCAGAAGTCACTTTGTTGGGGTTTTGGGCTGGTTTTTGGGGGTTTTTTTGAGATCCCAGCTCTCCAAGATTCCCCCCAAGAGGAACTGCATTTTACAGCCCCTGGCTATAGGCAGCCTATTGTTGTCCAGCTGATTTTCCCATTGGAAAAACCATGGGAATGTTTAACTCTTTGCTAACCAGGAACCTCCAGAAGCCAACAGATAAAAGGAAAAAGTTCAAACACTTCCTGGCTCGGAATTACTTTGAAGTTTTCTTCCATTTGCAACATGCAAAGAGCCACCAGCAGCTTTTTTTTCCAAGGAATTACTGGGTGGCATTCAGCAGAAGGTGACACTTGGCTTCTTCTTCTTCTCAATAACTTTCAGCCAGCACTTTTCAGGGTTGCATTTTTATTTTTATTATTATTTTTTTTTAGCAACCAGCTCAACCCACTCCAGTTTCAGAGCTGCAAACTCTTTCGAGCAAAGATTTGGTTAAAAAAAAGCAAGAAGGAAGGGGAAAAGGGGGGCACTTGGTTCATTTCATATCTAATCCCAAGGGGTTGGAGCAGACAAAGACAACATGGCAGCTCAGTCCTAAGGAAAAGGGGAAAAAAAAAACCCCAAAACTCTAAATATCCCTGCAAATCAGTTCCCTATGGCAGGAGTTGAAGTGTTAAACTCAGAGGGTAAAGGGCCTGAAGTGTCAAACCTTACATTTTTCTCTCTCCTATAGAGTAGCAAGATAGATTGGTTTGCCCAGATAAAAATAAATTAAAAAACCAAAGTTAAACCCAACTTGCACTGAAGAGAAAAAGTTTGCAGCTCTCCAGGGAAGCTGCAAAGTGGGGGTGAAAAGCAGCAAGAAGCCACTTCTCTTCTCCACCCAAATCCCTCACTTTTCCCTTATAAGGAGCAAACACCCCATTGATAAAGCAGATTATGAAGCCAGCAATGAAATGAAGCTGTTTGCAATTAACATCCCCAAGAGAGAGAGAGAGAAAAAAGAAGGAAAAAAACCAAAAATAAGGAAGCTGTTGAGTTCAGGAGGCTTGGAAAAAAAAATAGACAGTATTGGGAGTTGAGAAGAAGACAAACACAAGACATGCTCTTACCATGGTGAGACTGGAAGTCTGCTAAGATCTAAGGAAAACAGCTGCTGCCCCTGCCTCTCCCTGGAAATTTATAGCCCAGGAAGGCTTGACTCCACCTGAATGTAAAGAAGCTTTCTGCTAGCTTAAAGGAGCAGAGCTCCTTTTCCTTTGCATCCCTAGAAACAGCAAAGGAGCAAAGTTTCTGGCAGTGTCCAGCTGGTGGGATTGCTGGGATTCAGCAGCCTTGGGTACACTCCAGTGTGAGCTTTGTTCCATCTGTTTGAGGAAAGGGGGGAAAAAAATATTGTGTGTATTTAAATTTGGCTAAAAAGGAAAAAAGACTTTTTTTCTTGGGTGCCTTCCCTCCCCCCATGTGATTCATTTTATCCAGGAAAAAAAAAATCTTCTTTTTTATCATTACCCAGAGCACTGCTGCAACTTCTCTCTTTTTAGAGGCATTTTTAGGTCTTTTTCTTCCCTCTCCCCACTGATCCTTTGGCTGCTGTGGGACATTCAGACCCTCCTGACCTCAAAGTGCTGGGTCCTGCACTTTGGCCACAACAACCCCATGGGGAGCTCCAGGCTGGGCACAGAGTGGCAGAAAGGGACCTGGGAGTCTGGATTGCCAGGAAGCTGAAGAGGAGCCAGCAGTGTGCCCAGGTGGCCAAGAAGGCCAATGGCATCCTGGGCTGGCTCAGGAACAGCGTGGCCAGCAGGTCCAGGGAAGGGATTCTGCCCCTGTGCTCAGCTCTGGGGAGGCCACAGCTTGAGTCCTGTGTCCAGTTCTGGGCCCCTCAGCTCAGGAAGGAGATTGAGGTGCTGGAGCAGGTCCAAAGGAGGCAACTGGGCTGGGGAAGGGACTGGAGCACAGATCCTCTGAGGAGAGGCTGAGGGAGCTGGGGGTGTTGAGGCTGGAGAAGAGGAGGCTCAGGGGAGACCTCATCACTCTCTCCAACTCCCTGAAAGGAGGTTGGAGCCAGGGGGGGGTTGGGCTCTTTTCCCAGGCAACTCTCAGCAAGACAAGAGGGCAGGGTCTCAAGTTGTGCCAGGGGAGGTTTAGGTTGGAGATTAGAAAGAATTTCTTTCTGGAGAGGGTGATCAGGCATTGGAATGGGCTGCCCAGGGAAGTAGTGGATTCTCCGTGTCTGGAGCTATTTCCAAAGAGCCTGGATGTGGCACTGAGTGCCATGGGCTGGGAACTGCAGTGGGAGTGGATCAAGGGTTGGACTTGATGATCTCTGAGGTCCCTTCCAACCCAGCCCATTCTATGATTCTATGATTCTATGATCCTGGCCTCCAGACCTCTGCTGGGAAGCACAGAATCCCAGAATGTTTGGGTTGGAAGAGACCTCCAAGCTCATCCAGTCCAACCTTTAACCAACACCATAATCAACTCCTAAACCAGGACCAGGTCCAAATGCCTTTTAAATGCCACCAGGGATGGTGACTCCACCACTGTCCTGGGCCATCCCAAAGCCTGACAGCCCTCTCAGTGAAAAAAATGTTTCCTAACATCCAACCTAAATCCAAATATTGGTGGCCTCTGAGGATAGAGAAGCTGCTCAGTTCTGGTCTAAACCTAAAGGTTCCCAAAAGGTGTGGACTGAGCCTGCTGGTCAGATGATGTTTCCTTTTTTTAAGAGGAGAAAAGAGAAAATAAGGAACCCAGGCAGTGTAGAGCATGAAGGATTGAGTCACTAATGACAGAATCATCAGGGCTGGAAAGGGTCTTCAAGACCATCAAGTCCAACACCACCTGAACCACTAAATCCTCTCCTAAATCCACATCTTTTTTAAACACCCCCAGGGACCTCATGTTTGAGGGCAACTGGACTGAAACACAGAATTATAGAATCATAGAAAGGTTCTAAGGACCCCTGAGCAGAGCTGGGGATGAGGCAAACCAAGATGATCCAATCCTCATGGTTGGAAAGGACTTTCAAGATTGTCAAGCCCAACCATCAGTCCTACACCACCTTAACCACTAAACCATCCCCCAAAGCCCCACATCCACCCATTGTTTGAACACCCCCAGGGATGGTGACTCCACCACCTCCCTGTGCAACCTCTTCCAACGCTTCACCTCTCTTTTGGTGAAGAAATTTTTCCTGAGATCCAATCTGGGACAACTTGAACCAGTTGCCTCTTGTCCCAGTCAGTGGGGAGAGGAAGCCAACACCCACCTGACCACAACCTCCTTTGGGGCAGTTGTAGGGAGCAAAGATTTCAGTGGAAAAAATCCCTTTCACAGTTTCCATTTCCCTGCTGAGAGGTGACAGCAACGATTCCATCAGAGGAACCAGAGGCAGCACAAGAAGCTCCTTCCTGACCCTGAGAAGTTCTGCTTCTCACCCATCCCTCCTTTGCTCTGCCCATCAGCCCCAAGACCTCGTGCCAGACTCCACCAGACCTCCTGAAGACTCCACCACCTCCCTGGGCAACCTGTTCCAGTGCTTCAACACTCTTTTGGTGAAGAATTTTTTTTAATATCTAATCTGCACCTGCCCTGACACAACTTGAACAACATTTCCTCTTGCTGGTCACCCCAAAAAAACATATTGGGGCTGATTTCTGTCTTTCTTGGCAAAGGGAAAGCCAAAGAAAGAAGTGCTAAAGCCTGGTGGTGACAGAGAAACCCTTCCTACCAACTCAGCTCCAAGACATATTTAGAATGGCATCAACCAGAAGGACAGAGACCACCCCCCCAGAGGACCCTTTGCAGCAGCTCCCAACCTTTTTATAGCCAAACCTCACAGCTGCTGCCTCCTCCTTCCCATTCCCACATCCTAAATATTGCTCCCTTGCTCTCCCTTGTCTTCCAATTGCCATCCCCACCATGAGGACTGGGAGCAGCTGCTGTTTGCCTCTCCAGTGCAAATCCTTCCCCATCAAGATGAGGGTGGAGTCCCAAAACCACGTTGGACAAATGTCCTGAGGTCACTTTCTGGGCAAGGAGGTGAATTATCAGGTTCTTGAGGACCAGAGAAGGTTCTGCTGTGGCTGTGCTGCTTTGGAGAATGGAATTTTATTGTCACCTCCTCCTCTAGGTGATTCTGCTTCCGTGGGGGAGTTTGACTTGATGATCTCTGGAATCACACCCTGAGGCAGGGGCAGATGGGAGAGGTTGAGGAAGTGATGGATCCCCCCCCCTCCTGTCACCAGACAGAAGGAGAGGACTTAAGAGATATGAATGAATGGAAGGAGGTCCGTCCTCGGAAGGGCACGAAAAAATCCTCCCAACCCTCTCCACCCTCCCAGTTGCCCTTGAAGAATAGGTATGAGGCCTTGGAAATTCAGGGACAGGAAAATGTAGTCACAGGGGTAGACTTACCTAGTGAACCCCCTAGGACTCGTCAGTCACCCCGTGTTCTTAGGACTTGGATGAGGGTATAGAATGTACCCTCAGCAAGTTTGCTGATGACACTAAGCTGGGAGGAGTGGCTGACACACCAGAAGGCTGTGCTGCCATTCAGAGAGACTTAGACAGGCTGGAGAGTTGGGCAGGGAGAAACATGATGAAATTCCACAAGGGGAAGTGTAGAGTCTTGCATTTGGGGAAGAACAACCCGATGTCCCAGTATAGGTTGGGGGCTGACCTGCTGGAGAGCAGTGTAGGTGAAAGAGACCTGGGGGTCCTGGTAGACAAGAGGATGACCATGAGCCAGCAATGTGCCCTTGTGGCCAAGAAGGCCAATGGCATCCTGGGGTGCATTAGAAAGGGTGTGGTTAGTAGGTCAAGAGAGGTTCTCCTCCCCTCTATTCTGCATTGGTGAGGCCGCACCTGGAGTATTGTGTCCAGTTCTGGGCCCTCAGTTCAAGAAGGACAGGGAAGTGCTTGAAAGAGTCCAGCGCAGAGCTACTAAGATGATTAAGAGTGGAACATCTCCTTATGAGGAAAGGCTGAGGGAGCTGGGTCTCTTTAGTTTGGAGAAAAGGAGACTGAGGGGTGACCTCATCAATGTTTTCAAATATGTAGGGGTGGTGTCAAGGAGAGGAGTTAGGCTCTTCTCAGTGGTGACCAGTGATAGGACAAGGGGTAATGGGTGTAAATTGGAGCATAGGAGGTTCAAGTTGAATATCCGGAAAACTTTTTTTCCTGTAAGGGTGACAGAGCCCTGGAACAGGCTGCCCAGGGGGGTCGTGGAGTCTCCTTCACTGAGACATTCAAAACCCACCTGGACACGTTCCTATGCGAGGTTCTCTAGGTGGCCCTGCTCTGGCAGGGGGGGTTGGACTAGATGATCTTTCGAGGTCCCTTCCAACCCCAAGGATTCTATGATTCTGTGATTCTGTGATTCTGTGATCTCTAGAGGTCCCTTCCAACTGTGATTCTTTTACACCTCTTGCTTTTGCTAGAGGAGCCTCCATAAAATCCAAAGGTTTTGTCCTTGGGAAGAGAAAATCTTTGATTCAGTATTAATTTATTTAACATCATTTTATTTTGGGGGGAGGGGGGTTGCTGAAGCAGAAAAAACAAGTGTGAGTGTTGGGGGGGGGAAATCTCACTTTGCTTCAGGCTGAGCCAAACAGGAGATTTTTCAGTGGTTTTGGTTTGTTGGCTGAACTGAAGAGAAAAAAAAAATTGTGATTTACAGAGTCTCAAAATCTGGAGTTTCAGAAGTAATTTGCTCCAGTGTCTCATTGTTCAGCTCCTTGTTTCATGTGTGAATTTCCCTGGCAGCAGCTTCCAGCCCCTGGCCCTCCTGATGCCTTTTTCTGGGAAGTGAAAGCTGCCAACTTTCCCCACCCCCATAGCCCTGAAGGCAGCTGTTGTCTTTTCAGGTGAATTTAGTGCTGCCCAAACACACAGAACAAGAGCCCTGGAAACCTCCATCCTCCATTTTATCCTGAGCTGCCAGATCCTGGCTCTGCAGCAGGTCTACCTAAGAGGTATAAAGCCATATTCCTCATTTTATGGGAATTCCCCAGTGGTCTGGACAAAGCTGGGCTCATCCAACTCAATCATGGAATGGTTTGGGGTTGGAAGGGTCCACCAAGATCATAGAATCATAGAATCATAGAATCATAGAATCATAGGGGTTGGAAGGGACCTCGAAAGATCATCTAGTCCAACCTCCCCTGCCAGAGCAGGGCCACCTAGAGAACCTCGCATAGGAACGTGTCCAGGTGGGTTTTGAATGTCTCCAGTGAAGGAGACTCCACGACCCCCCTGGGCAGCCTGTTCCAGGGCTCTATCACCCTTACAGGAAAAAAAGTTTTCCAGATATTCAGCTTATCATAGAATCATAGAATTAGCCGGGTTGGAAGGGACCTCAGAGATCATCTAGTCCAACCCTTGACCCACCGGAGCAGTTGCTAGACCATGGCACTGAGTGCCACATCCAGTCTTTTTTTAAATGTCTCCAGGGACGGAGAATCTACCACCTCCCCGGGCAGTCCATTCCATAGCCTAATCACCCTCTCCGTGAAGAAATTCTTTCTAATATCTAACCTAAACCTCCCCTGGCACAACTTAAGATTGTGTCCTCTTGTCTTGTTGAAGGGCGTCTGTGAAAAGAGTCCAGTTCCCACCTGGCTACAGCCTCCTTTCAGGGAGTTGTAGACAGCAATGAGGTCTCCCCTGAGCCTCCTCTTCTTCAGGCTGAACAGCCCCAGCTCTCTCAGCCTCTCCTCATAGGGCCTGTGCTCGAGTCCCTTCACCAGCCTGGTTGCCCTCCTTTGGACCTGTTCCAGGACCTCTACATCCTTGAGCTTGAACCTCCTATGCTCCAATTTACACCCATTACCCCTTGTCCTATCACTGGTCACCACTGAGAAGAGCCTAACTCCATCTCCCTGACACTCACCCCTTACATATTTGAAAACATTGATGAGGTCACCCCTCAGTCTCCTTTTCTCCAAACTAAAGAGACCCAGCTCCCTCAGCCTTTCCTCATAAGGGAGATGTTCCACTCCCTTAATCATCTTAGTAGCTCTGCGCTGGACTCTTTCAAGCACTTCCCTGTCCTTCTTGAACTGAGGGGCCCAGAACTGGACACAATACTCCAGGTGCGGCCTCACCAATGCAGAATAGAGGGGGAGGAGAACCTCTCTTGACCTACTAACCACACCCTTTCTAATGCACCCCAGGATGCCATTGGCCTTCTTGGCCACAAGGGCACATTGCTGGCTCATGGTCATCTTCTTGTCAACCAGGACCCCCAGGTCTCTTTCACCTACACTGCTCTCCAGCAGGTCAGCCCCCAACCTATACTGGGACATCGGGTTGTTCTTCCCCAAATGCAAAACTCTACACTTCCCCTTGTTGAATTTCATCATGTTTCTCCTTGCCCAACTCTCCAGCCTGTCTAAGTCTCTCTGAATGGCAGCACAGCCTTCTGGTGTGTCAGCCACTCCTGGCCTTGGAGATTTCCAGGGATGGCGCAGCCACAACTTCTTAGGGCAACCTGGAACAGCAGCATCCATTAGCCATCTCCTGATGGGAAGAACTTATCCTGTGCCAGTGGTTTTTGAAGGTCATCCAGAGGTGAGCACATACCTCCCCATTCCTACCCTCAGGAGCTTGGATGCCTCCCACATCTTGGCCCTGAAAATTCTGTGGCTTTCAGCCTCATGTCTGCTGAGCACATGAGGGACCTCCCCAGGGGCTCCCACTTCTTGATGGGCACTCTGGACATCCCCACTTCTCCTTGTAGGGAGAACACAACCCTATTTTAGGTTTGCCAGGGCTGGAATGGAAGCTCTGCTCCTGATAGCAGTTGTCCTTTATCTATTATACAGTGAGGCCCCAGCTTCAGCTCAGGCATCTGCTGCTGATAAGCACCCCGAGATGATTTATCCAAGTGTCAGGATCTCCAGCACTTCACTCTCTGTGTTTTTTGTCCAGCCATGGTTTGGTTTTCTCCTGCTTTTTCCCTTCCCTTGGCACCAGCTCTTTCTGCACGTGAAGGATTTGAGCAGGTTCAACCCCACTTGTTTTCCTGATGTGGTTTTCTACCTCTCCAGTGGAAAGGTTTTTGCTCCAAGCTCCATCTGCAAACACTTTCTGGCAGCACAAAACAGTGGAGAAATTTGGAGGCAGGGGCGGATCTGTTTAGAAGTACTCACAAAAGAAAAAAAAAAACAAAAACCAGCAAATAAACAGAGAGAATTAAACTTGCTACAAAAAGAAATGGCTGACACAGGACTGTCAAGAGGAGCTTTCTGCAGCAGGAGGAATTTTTGGCATCCTCTGTTATCCTGGGGAAAAAAAATAAAAGTCACAGCAAAAAAAGCAATTCAGACAGAAAAACTTCATTTGGAGGCTATCAGGATGGGATATTGGGACAATCCAAGTTCTCCTCCTCCCCTCCTCTCCTTTTTCTTTCCAAATAAAACCCTGGCAGACCCACCCCCCTTCTGCTAGACAGCTCAGCTGGAGTGGGACTGCATATTTCAGCAGAACACAGTTCCAGCAGAATTCCCCCAACCAGCTCTGCCTCAAAGCTATTCCCTTAACCCAGGGTGGAGAAAGCCCCAAGCTCTTTATTTGTGTCTGCACAGCTCTGCTTCTCTTCTGCCTTCCCCAAAACATGATAGGAATCAGCTGGAGGGTACCAGCTTCTTTGCAAGCACATAAAGATGCATTTCTATTTATTCTTCAGTCCATTCCCCTTTAGTTGTCTCAGGGTTAATGGGTAAAAGCTTCAAGGAAAAGCTTTCTGGTAAAAAATATGAAGAAAAATGGGTTTATCCTCTTTAAGGAGTTGTAGGGTGGCTGTAAGGTGTCAGGCAAAGGTCTCCTTCCCAGTAGCCTGCATCCAACCTTGGCCATGAGCAGCTGCTTGGAGAAGAGTAAAGGGTTGGGAAATTATATAGAATACATCCCCTGAAGTCTCTCCTTGGATTTTTTTATTCAGTTCAGGAATTCGGAGCAGCTCTGCTGTGAGGACAGAGTGAGGGAGTTGGGGTTGTTCAGTCTGCAGAGGAGAAAGCTCCAAGGAACCTTCTGAAAAATGATGAAGAAAAGGTTTAGAATATTTTCATGTCCATGTCAGTGGCTGCAGAGAACCTGTGAATCTCTCTGTAGATGATGAACAAGCACTAAGTTAAAAACTTGTTCCCAGAAGTTGGGGTTGTTCAGTCTGGAGAGGAGAAGGCTCCAAGGAGACCTCATTGTGGCCTTCCAGGATCTGAAGGGGCTACAGGAACGGTGGGGAGGGACTTTTTAGGATGTCAGGGAGTGATAGGAGCAGGGGGAATGGATTCAAAGAAGAGGAGGGGAGCTTGAGATTGGAAGTTAGGAAGAAGTTCTTCCCCATGAGGGTGGTGAGAGACTGGAAGAGGTTGCCAGAGAGGTGGTGGAAGCCTCACCCCCTGGAAGGGGCAATGGGTTAAAACTTCAAGAGGAGATATTGAGGTTGAACATTAGGAAAAAAAATCTTCAATTTGAGGGTGGTGAGAGCCTGGCCCAGGTTGTCCAAGGAAGTTGTGGCTGCCCCATCCCTGGCAGTGTCTCAGGTCAGGTTGGATGGGGCTTGGAGCAGCCTGAGCTGGTGGGAGGTGTCCCTGCCCATGCAGGGGGTTGGAACTGGATGAGCTTTGAGGTCCCTTCCAACCCAAACCATTCCATGATTCTCTGATCTTCTCTCTCCACAAACCTGAAACCATCTCACAAGTCAAGAACATGTGTGTGCACATTTTTGGCTGAACCTGAATTGTGCCTTTTTCTCTGCCAATAAAATGATCTTCTCTGGCTCTGCTGAGGATCCTAGACCCTTCTTTCTCTCCTGTGAGCTGACCCTTCTGCCTGTCTTGCAAGTTTTTCTTTTAAACAAAGAGATTGATCCAGAATCCCCACTGTTCACTGGGCCATTGCTGTGAACCTCAGCATGGAGCTGCCTGCTGCTGCATTTCAGCATTGATTCCAATCATTTTTGGTCTTCTCAGGTTGACTTTTCCTTCCCACCTCTACGCAGAGAGGAACAGATACTGCAAAAATGGGATTAGAAAAGCTCCTGACAAGTTCATGACCAGTTTAAGAACTTTGCCTTTGTGCTTCCCTTCATGTTAAGCATCAGAGCTCCCACCACTGCCTTTCATGGGGCTGGGAGCTGAAGATTTGCATCAAGTGTTTGTGAAGAATTTGGTTTTAGCATGTAGGTTTAATTTGAGTCTTTTGGGTTAATTTGAATGTGTGGTGTACAGAGATCTGATTCTACCTGGAGTACTGTGTCCAGTTCTGAAGCCCACCCCCAAAAAAAAAGGCATGGAGGTCTTGGGGATGATCAGAGGTTGGAGCAGCTCTGCTCTGGAGCCAGGCTGAGAGAGTTGGGGGTGTTGAAGCTGGAGAAGAGAAGGCTGCAATGGGGAGACCTTAGAGCACCTTCCAGTGCCTGAAGGGGCTCCAGGAAAGCTGGGGAGGGACTTGGGACAAGGGCCTGGAGGGATGGGACCATGCGAGGGGGAAGGGTTTCCAGCTGCAAGAGGGGAGATGGAGAGGAGATCTTGGGCAGGCAGGGAGGGAGGGAGGGAGAAATTGTTTGGGATGAGGGTGCTGAGCTTTAGAACCAGGTTGCCCAGGAAAAGAGTCTCTGCCCCATCCCTGGCAGTGTTCAAAGCCAGGTTGGAAGGGGGTTGGAGCAATCTGGGAGGGAGGTGTCCCTGCCCATGGCAGGGGGGGTGGAATGAGCTGAGCTTTCAGTTCTCTTCCAAGCCAACCCATTCCAGGATTCTATTTCTTGGGGAGGGAGGGAGAAATTCTTTGGGGTGAGGGTGCTGAGCCCCTGGGTGCCCAGGTTGCCCCCAGAAGCTGTGGCTGCCCCATCCCTGGAAGTGTTGAGGTAGGTTGGATGGGGCTTGGAGCACCCTGGGCTGGTGGGAGGTGTCCCTGCCCATGCAGGGGGTTGGGACTGGATGATTTTTAAGGTCCTTTCAAGTCCAAACCATTCTGTGATTTTATGATCTGCTACATGTTTGGAAAAGGTGGGTAGATGTGTCTGAGTGTCCAGGCTGTTCATGGGATCTTCTCATTCCTTCCCTCAGGCAGAAGGATTGGTTTGGAGCTGCTGAAGTCAAACTCAGAGCAGTGTCCAAAGGAGGTTGTGATGTTTTAATTAGGGACCTGCTCCTCTGCTGTGCTCAGCTGTGCAAAGGAAAAGTTTTTTCAAGACCCTTTCCCCTTTTCCACACCAAGCCCACACCTGACACAGAGTTCCAACCACTTGATGAGGTTTTTCTAATGGTCCCACAGCTCTGCACACCATAAATGCTGTCATTAAGCCTGAGTAAACAAGCATTTTGAAGATGTAAAAGCCGAACACCTTCTTCTTCATCTTCTGAAAGGTGGAACGTGTTGTGAAAACACACATGGGGCTGATAGAAAAACTTTTTGACATTGGTCAGCTGGCTGGGTAAGGAAAAAACAGAAGCAAATCCCAACTACTGTGTTTGTAGAGGGTTCAAGGAGCGAGAATGGGAGAGCAGAGGGACTTGGAATATCCAAAATGATTTGATTAACTATTTTCTTTTTATTCCCTAAATGGAATCCATTCTGTCTGGCATGCAACAGCTGGGAAATGCATCACTCCAGGCTTCCAGCAGCAGTCTGGCCAGCTTGGGTATCTCCTCCTGGAAGAGTTCTAAAACCTTTCCTGAGTTGATTGTGTCACTTGGCAGAGTTTCTGTCGTGGCTGGGAACACAGGTATTATCTAGCCTAATGTTTGCTGACTCCCTGGAAAGCAAGGATAATTTTCCTGTAGTTTTATGGGACTTATTTTCAAGGTTGTTTGTTAAGGTTTGTTGGTTTTGGTTTGTTTTTTTCTGTATGAAGATACAGGACAGGTTGGTGGGTTGTTTCTTTCTTTTAATGGCTCCAAATACTGGTTTGGACCCAAATCCTAATCATCTGCAATTTCTGGCCTGAGGTTTTATGGCACTATAAATGTCTAAGCTGCCTTGAATCCTCCAGATGACTACTTTTGAAGCAGTGCAAGTGTTTAAATGAGCAACGTTGCCAAGTGCATAAAATCCTACAACATAACTCGACGCTTTGAATCAAGCTGGGTGTCAATAAAGTGTGCTTTAATCTTTGCCTAATTAAGTCTGCTTGTTTGAGAACCACAAGTCCTTAATTCAGGTGTTACTAATACCCTACCCAATACCAAAAAAAAAAAAAAAAAAAATCTTTCCAAAAGGGAATAGTCCTCAGGAGGAAGGCATTTAGGTCAATGGAGTCTCCACTCCTCCTTGATGAGGAGGGGGGAGGAGAAAGCCAAGCAGGCAAAAGTCTTCCTTTGAGCAAAACCTTTTTCTGGTCTCAAAGATGAGCAAAGCTCAAACTTGAAATTTCTCACAACCTTCCAAAAATGCAGTGAAACTGCTCTGCAAGCCCCAACAGCACTTGTGAGTCTGTAGGTGCTGTAGCACCCTTGGAATTCTCACCACCCTCTTGGGGAGCCCCTCTGAGGGTTTGCTCTGCCAGGAAGTTCAGCTGTGAGAGACCCCACAGGCACCACGTAGGCACAACCTTCAACTAGAACTTGTCTTTGGTGAGCACCCGAGTCCATCTTCATCCTCAGACACCACCAGGGACTGGGCCATCAAGTCAGGAGAAGGCCTGAAGCAAAGGAGAACTTCTGGCCATACCAAAAGAGGGTGTTTGGACCAAGCTGTGTGGAGCCAAACGCCTGACTTTGAGATAATATCTTTATAGAGCATCCTGAAGCCACTGATGCTTATTAAAATTCCAAGTTCTGCTGAGTCCATAAACTGCAGGAACAGGAGTTATCAGGGCTGTGCAGCTGGGAAGCTTCAGGTGTAAGTCAGGGGAAGAAGACACAGGGTGAGGCTGGCGTCTCTCTCTGGAGACTCTTGCTCATGTGTTGATCAGCAGAGTCACTTTCCTGCATCCCAGCACCTCCATCCCAGCTGCCCAGGATGGGAAACTGGGAATCCCATTGGGCATGAGGTCTTGGGGCTGATGGGCAGAGCAAGGGAGGGATGGGTGAGAAGCAGAACTTCTCGGGGTTAGGAAGGAGCTTCTTGTGCTGCCTCTGGTTCCTCTGATGGAATCGTTGCTGCCACCTCTCAGCAGGGAAATGGAAACTGTGAAAGGGATTTTTCCACTGAAATCTTTGCTCCCTACAACTGCCCCAAAGGAGGTTGTGGTCAGGTGGGTGTTGGCCTCCTCTCCCTACTGACTGGGACAAGAGGCAACTGGTTCAAGTTGTCCCAGATTGGATCTCAGGAAAAATTTCTTCACCAAAAGAGAGGTGAAGCGTTGGAAGAGGTTGCACAGGGAGGTGGTGGAGTCACCATCCTGGGGGTATCCAAAACATGGGTGGATGTGGGGCTTTGGGGGATGGTTTAGTGGTTAAGGTGGTGTAGGACTGATGGTTGGGCTTGACAATCTTTAAAGTCCTTTCCAACCATGAGGATTCTATCAGCTTGGTTTGCCTCATCCCCAGCTCTGCTCAGGGGTCCTTAGAATCTTTCTATGATTCTATAATTCTGTGTTTCAGTCCAGTTGCCCTCAAACATGAGGTCCCTGGGGGTGTTTAAAAAAGATGTGCATTCAGGAGAGGATTTAGTGGTTCAGGTGGTGTTGGACTGATGGTTGGGTTTCAATCTTGAAAGTCCTTTCCAACCATGAGGATTGGATCAGCTTGGTTTGCCTCGTCCCCAGCTCTACTCAGGGGTTCTTAGAATCTTTCTATGATTCTATAATTCTGTGTTTCAGTCCAGTTCCCCTCAAACATGAGGTCCAACCACAAGGCCTTGTTCACATCATAAATTAACAAGGTCTTGTGGGTCCTTCCTTAGTGAAAGAGGAGTGAGGGAACATCCATCCATCCATCCATCCATCCATAGACCCATCCATCCATCTCCAGAGCCCACAGTTACTAGGAAAACACCAAAAATCAGTGAAGATCTAATAAAGAGGAGTACAAGAGATATGAAAAGGACCCCTGAGCTGGGCTTGCTTCTCAGCTTCCCTAAAATGTTGGCACTAGGGAACCTGTGAGAGAGGTTCTTCTGAGCTGTGGCCCATACTTTGAGGTTCCATCACTGGGAGTGATGGGTGGGAGTTCCAGGAGAGCTGGAGCTGAGTCTCTGTAATTTAAATCCATCAAATATAAAGAGTCTTCAAGAGAAAGGCAGCAGATTTTTGGTCTGTTTCTCCCTGCTCTGTTCCTTTCTTTCCACTGCCACCTGACCTTGCCTTTTACTGGAGTCTCCAGCAAAGAGGTTGCACTGCAGCTGGAATTCAGACTGTTTGCAGATCACTAACATCAGTGCTGAGCTCTCTGAGGAGATGGAAAAGTCATTTGATAAGTCCATGGCTCTCTGCCCACCATACCAGGAGGGGATGTGATGCTCAGGGATGCAGCTGTGACCACTGCAGAATGCAAAAAGCAGAAGTTCTTGAAAGCCTGGAAGCTGTCCAAAACCAGGAGGACACATCAGTTAGTGGAGGGCTGCTGGAGAAACCAGAATCCAGTGGAGCAAGGGGTTGTCTCTGGGGCAGGAGACAGCTGTGGAGAAGGATTGGAAAGAAAAGGAAAGGTTTTGGCTGGTGGAGAGAAAGAGTTTGAGTGTCTGTCAGCAGCTATAAACCAACAAGAGGGGGGGGAAATCAACTTGTTGAACTGTTTAGGAATAGAAGCTTCAGAGTTTTCTTGTGTTAAGTCTGCACTGGAATAAAATAAGCAAATAAATTCCCTTGGCTTTGGCATAAAACCAGGGCTGAGTCTGATTCCTCTGGCACACTCTGACAAGAGTAAGCCTGGTGTATCAGGTGGGCTTACTCCTCCTCCCATCCCATTTCAAAATAGAAGCATCACTTCTTTATAAAACCTAAGAAACCTCTGCAGACCCTTCATTTCTCTCCCATATGGTCACATTAAACCCTTTGGCAGCTTGAAGAGAGGGCATTAGCTTTTCTGCATGGGGTTTCAGGTTCCACTTCAAAAGGGAGAGAGTTGGGGTTTAAGTATCTTTGAAGGCCCCGTTTCTGATTCATTCCCCAAACACAGCCGGGGAGAGTGAAATCCTTTGTGCAGATGTGAAGTTTTTAATGGGTTTTAAAACGTTTTCTCCAACTGCTACACAGCAACTGAGATCAACCTCTGGCTGGAATGGGCAGGATGAGCTGTGAAAGGCTGTTCCAGCACAGCTGCCTGGGGTACCAGCATTGTTAGAGGCAAAACTTACAGCTCTAAAGAAAAGGTTTGAACTTCATGGAATCTCAGAATGGTTTGGGTTGGAAAGGACCTCAAAGCTCATCCAGTTCCAACCCCCAACATCTCCCACCAGCTCAGGTTGCTCCATTTGGATCAATGCTGAAATGCAGCACCAGGCAGCTCCATGCTGAGGTTCACTGCAATGGCCCAGTGAACAGTGGGGATTCTGGATCAATCTCTTTGTTTAAAAGAAAAACTTGCAAGACAGGCAGAAGGGTCAGCTCACAGGAGAGAAAGAAGGGTCTAGGATCCTCAGCAGAGCCAGAGAAGATCATTTTATTGGCAGAGAAAAAGGCACAATTCAGGTTCAGCAAAAAATGTGCACACACATGTTCTTGACTTGTGAGATGGGTTCAGGTTTGTGGAGAGAGAAGATCAGAGAATCATGGAATGGTTTGGGTTGGAAGGGACCTCAAAGCTCATCCAGTTCCAACCCCCTGCATGGGCAGGGACACCTCCCACCAGCCCAGGGGGCTCCAAGCCCCATCCAACCTGACCTGAGACACTGCCAGGGATGGGGCAGCCACAGCTTCCTTGGACAACCTGTGCCAGGCTCTCACCACCCTCAAATTTAAGATTTTTTTCCCTAATGTTCAACCTCAATCTCCCCTCTTGAAGTTTTAACCCATTGCCCCTTCCAGGGGGTGAGGCTTCCACCACCTCTCTGGGCAACCTCTTCCAGTCTCTCACCACCCTCATGGGGAAGAACTTCTTCCTAACTTCCAATCTCAAGCTCCCCTCCTCTACTTTGAATCCATTCCCCCTGCTCCTATCACTCCCTGACATCCTAAAAAGTCCCTCCCCACCTTTCCTGGAGCCCCTTCAGATCCTGGAAGGCCACAATGAGGTCTCCTTGGAGCCTTCTCCTCTCCAGACTGAACAACCCCAACTTCTGGGAACAAGTTTTTAACTTAGTGCTTGTTCATCATCTACAGAGAGATTCACAGGTTCTCTGCAGCCACTGACATGGACATGAAAATATTCTAAACCTTTTCTTCATCATTTTTCATATATGTGACTCCAGACAACTGCTTAGCACATTCCCACATGTTCTGGATGAGGCAAATCTTTCTTTTGAGGCAACACAAGTTTACCCACAGCTTATCCTGAGTTCTTTTAGTTATCAGTAAAACAACCCCCTGATATTTTACTAACCTGAACACAAGAAAAACATCACCCTCCTTAATACAGGGGGAAGGCCAAGAAGTGTTTTGAAATTCTTTTGTGCTCCTGGATAAAAAGAAATTGCTTTTGTGAAATGGGAGAGGAAGAGAGCTTGGCAGATTTACTACTTGGTAAGAACTGAAAGGGACTTCAGCACTTCTGAAAAACAGTCTAAGGTTTGCTCACAACCTTCTCTGCCTGTAAACAGTGCCTAAAAATTGAGCTCAGAGGAAAAAGAAACATTTTCAAATCCTAATGGGTTGGGTTTACCTGGCATAACTGTGATAAGACAAAAGAGCTGCCTGGAAAATTGAAACCAAGAGAAGTGAAGCAAAAGCTTCCTAATGCAGCAGAAACTGAAAGCCCTGAGACCTGGGATGAGCCAGAGGTGAGCAGTGAGCTCAGCAGGAACAGGAGCAATGTGACTGTCTCAGGTTCTCTGCAGCCCCTGACATGGACATTAAAATAATCTAACCATTTCTTCATAATTTTTTTCTTTGGAGCTTTCTCCTCTCCAGACTGAATAACCCCAAGTCCCTCACTCTGTCATCACAGCAGAGCTGCTCCCAATCATCACAGAATCAGAGAATTCCAGCTGGGAAGGGACCTCCAGGATCAGCTGCTCCAACCCTTCTCATGTTATTGTTGAGCTGAGATGTCCCAGCACCCACTGAGCTGAGACTTCAAACTTAAAGTGAGGGAATCCACCCTGGGAGACCATTCCAGTGTCTGACTGTCCTCAGAGGGAAAAATTTCCTTTTTGTGTCCAATTGGAATCTCCCCAGAAGCAACTTGTGCCCATTGCCCCTTGTCTTATCCATGGAAACACAGAGTCTCCATCTTCTTGCCCCTCAGCTCAGAAGGAGCTTGAGGTGCTGGAGCAGGTCCAAAGGAGGCAACTGGGCTGGGGAAGGGACTGGAGCACAGATCCTCTGAGGAGAGGCTGAGGGAGCTGGGGGTGTTGAGGCTGGAGAAGAGGAGGCTCAGGGGAGACCTCATCACTCTCTCCAACTCCCTGAAAGGAGGTTGGAGCCAGGGGGGGGTTGGGCTCTTTTCCCAGGCAACTCTCAGCAAGACAAGAGGGCAGGGTCTCAAGTTGTGCCAGGGGAGGTTTAGGTTGGAGATGAGAAAGAATTTCTTTCTGGAGAGGGTGATCAGGCATTGGAATGGGCTGCCCAGGGAAGTAGTGGATTCTCCGTGTCTGGAGCTATTTCCAAAGAGCCTGGATGTGGCACTGAGTGCCATGGTCTAACAATCGCAACAGTGGTTCAAGGGTTGGACTCGATGATCTCTGAGGTCCCTTCCAACCCAGCCAGTTCTATGATTCTATGATTCTTTGTGGCCCTCCTTGAAGCTCTGGAGCGCAGTAATCAGGGTCTCCCCAGAGACTCCTCAAGGCTGAACAAAACCCTTCTTTTCAGCAAAAAACAAAGGGAAGGAGAAGGGAACGCAGCACCGGCCATGCCCGCAGCTCCGTGCCTCAGTTTCCCTTTCCACCGACTCTCCTCCTCCCCTTCCGGACCGCCAGGGGGCGCTGCTCTCTGGAGAGGGAGTGAGCTCCGCCCCTCGGCGTCTCCTAGCAACACGTCCCGCCCCTCAGCTCTGATTGGCTGCCGCTGCCGCCGCCGCCATTTTCAAACCGCCCGTTCTCCGCCGCCGCCGCCATTATCCACCCCGCGGAGGCGGTGCGGGGCTTGGCTCGGTCCCCGCCTTCCCCCGGCACCACCTGTCAGCATGGAGGCAGAATCCATGAGGCAAAATCACCCTCGGCGAAGACGGGGAAGGGTCAGCACCAGCCCCCCGCGCCCTGCGGACAGCACACCCGGTGTGGCAGCCTCCTGCAGCCGGTAGGAGCCGTGATCCCTTCCCCGTTCCCCTGTCAGGCCTTGGAGTCCTCTGGGTGGCCCGCGGTTTCCCTTGGGTTGTGTGCCCCTCGCAAAAGGGGTGTCCCGTTGTTGACCTGTGTTACAAAAGGGGGTGATCCCCTTAGCCTGCACCCTCCTGGTTTGTCAAGGAAAACTCCTGTGTCAGAATCATGGAATGGTTTGGGTTGGAAGGGATCTTAAAGCTCCTTTAGTCCCAACCCCTCTCCCACGGGCAGGAACACCTTCTACTAGATGAAGTTGCTCCAAGCCCCATCCAGTCTAGGAATTAAGGCTTGGGTATGGGTTTGTTGGTTTGTTGGGGTTTTTTTTTGACATCTTACAAGAGAAATTCCCTCCCTCCTATCTCATAAGGGGAATTCCTCTTCTCCAGGCTGCAGGGGATCCCTTGGCCTCCTATTTTAGGAGGGAAGGTTCTTTCCTTTACCCTCCCTCTAGGCTGTAGGGGATGCTCCCCCCCACCTCTCTCCAGCTTTGCCTCCTGCCTTACCAGGTGAACGTGTCCAGGGGTTTAGGGCACCCCCAAGAACCCTCTAATTAAGCAAGGGGTTCACTAATACCCCATCTTAAATGGTAAGAGTAAGGGGGTGAGTTCATTCCTCAAGCCATAATCTTTCTCCTTGCCTGTTCCTGCCCTCTAAGGGGGGATTACCTGCTTCTGTCCCCACCCCTGTGTGCCAAAATGCCCTTAGGCTTTCGTGCAAAGACTTTAACTCCTTTTTCATCTGGTGTGGGGGCTGTCTGGCAGGTTGCCACAGCAGTCCGAGGGAGAGAGGATCCTTTGTTGCTGCTCTTCTCGGGGTGGGGATGATTTGGTTGGTGAGTTTGGCTTTTACATCCCCTGGAAAGCTTGGGCTGAGCCTCCAGGATTTCTGCAGGCACTGACACGGGATAAACTCCCGGGAACTTTAAATCCCTGTGTGTGTGTGTGTGTGTGCCACCTGTTACTGTTCCTTGGATATGTTGAACTTGGGAGCCTTTCCTGCCACCACATCATGAAAGAAACTGTTACTTCTTAACTTGAAGATCAGCTTAACCTTGTTGAGCCCAATAATGACACCTGGATGTGTTTTCAAGCAGCTCTCAGCACCATAAATGACCCATCTCTTGCTGACTCCTCTCTTGACAGCAGAGGTTTGTGCTTTCTGTTGCCCTCAAGGTTAGGAAATGACTTCTCCAAGAATGCAGCTGATGTAGAAACCACCCCTTCCTGACAGATGTGTCCCTCCTGTTAACCTCAGCCCACTTTCTGCCTCCAGATGTGGGCAGAGGTTTACCCCCAGATGTCAATCAGGATCTTTTCCTTGCTGCCCTCTTTCCTGATGCCTGATGGGGGATTGCAGCCCTTGGCATCCCAGCTGCTTGGGTTGGAGGAGTGAGAGATGCTCCTGTTCTTCCCTCATTTGTGCCATGGGAAGGAGTGAGAGGAAGGGGCAGCCCCTTGTTTTGAAACCTGGTGAAATTCCCCACGAGGTGGAATGGATGCTTTTCCTTAGATGATTTAAATCCAAGCAAGGTGAGCTTGGTTTTTATAACAGCTTGAGTAACCATTGTGTTTTCTGGATGGCAGAAGGTTTTAATGAACTTTTTTGTTAAAAAAAAAATAAATATTTTCATAGAAAGATGCTGCAATATCATCTTGAGGATCAAAACTGTAGCTCCCTAATTACCACACTTGAAAAGCAGAGCATAATTGAAGGCTTCAGAGATTCACTGAGGTGATGAAACACTCTGGGATGGTCGTGCATTCCTTTGTGAGGTTTGTCTGTGTGGAGAGGCCCAGGGAAATGGTGATCAAACTAGGAAAGCAGTTGATTCAGATAAGACAGGTATGTATTAAACCTTCATCTGGAAGCTCACAAGCCAGATGATGGTCCCTAGATGTGGTCTCCTGATGGAGACAGAACAATTCAAGAAGTCTCTGGCTTGAGGCTTCTTCACAGAATAATAAAGTTTCACTGGAAGGGACTTGTGGGAGATCTGCAGTCGAATACCTGCTCAAAACAAGGTCATTCTCAAATTGGGGTCACTCAGAACTTTGACCCAGGTAAATTTCAGAAACCTTCAAGGACAGAGATTTCCTTATTTTCCAGAGTTTGACCAAACTCATTGTGTGTGTGGGGGGAAACATTTTTCCTCCTATTTCAGGAGTTTTCCTTGCTGCAGCTCCTGCCTGTTGCCTCCCTTCATTCTGCTGTCTCTGTCTTCTCTCCACCCTCCTTTTAGACAGTAGTAGGCACCAGTTAGATCCCCTCTTGCCTTTTCTTCCCCAGGGCAAGTGAACCTGCTCTCAGTCTCTCATTTATCTTGTCCTCCAGCACCATTTTGTGTGCCCTCCTCTGGCTCTGCTCCAGTTGTTGCTGTATCTTGTACTGGGAGGCCCAAAGCTCCAGTTGGGGTCTCACAAAACCTGGTTGGCATCCTTTGAGCTGCTTGTTCTGGTTTTGCAGAGCCAACCAGCTTGCTGCAAACCACTCAGAACAGGATTTAAATTCTTTAATCCCTTCATCTGTCAGGGAAGTGGCGAAGTACAGGCAGTTAAAATAAACCCACACCAAAAAAAACAACCCCAAAACCTGGAAGCATTTAAAAAATAAAAAAAATAAACTACACTTCAGCCAAATACCCAAGATCTGTGTCTTATGCCTGAGTGGTCCTGTTGCCAGGCTGAGTTTCTGAGCTTTAAACCTGAGCTTGGCCCAGTGTAGGTTTGTGGGTGATTTTTCTCTTTGTTAATAATGTGACAGCAGCTCTCCACCTGTTGTGAGCAGAATCATTTCTGGATTAGGAGAGGCAAAAGCTCCCAAGTGTGCTGTGTTTGTGGTCTGACCCACAGCCTGCTGCACAGGGCTGCTCTTAACACCAAATTTCACAAGATGGGGGGGATTGGATTCAGAGGGGACTCCAGGACGAGTCCATGAAGCACTTGAGCAAAGGTTTCTGCCCCCTGAGCAAGCACTTGGGCACTGGAACATAAATTACCCCACTCCCCAGTTTTGCTTTAACTCTGGGAGTGTGTGTGCACACAGGCACGAAAGAACTTTTGTCTCCAGTCCTGTAACCTGACCCTGGAGGACGAGTCCTCTGCCCACCCCCCTGATTTCACTCAAATATCCCTCCGGGAGAACCTTTGAAAGCCTCTATGAATTCATTAAGTATATTCAGCAATGTTTGAGGGCGAGGTAATATCCTTTATTAGATGTGTCCTCTTGCAGACCCCCTCTTGGGGGTCTCATGTACCCTCAGACTCATGGCTGCAACATTCCTGAGCAGTCTGAAATCTGCTGGTTCAGGGAAGCATTTGTTTAACCTCTGTAGAAAGCATCCGTTTGCACTTCTGTGCTGCTGAAGAAATTCCTGACGCTTCCAAAAGAGGGGAATGTGGCCAGGGAGGTGTGAAGGGAGGCACTTGGGACAGAATATTTGCAGTCAGCCTCTTGTCTGTGTAATCCCAGAGCAGAGTCTAAAAAAGGAGAGAGCAGTTGACAGCATGTTAGAGACAGTGACTTCACCCAGCTATGAACAGTAAATATTTCCTTTCATAGCTCTGATCTGATCTGCTTTACCATCTCATCCATTTATCCCTTTCCCCATTGGTTGTAGCTTTTGCACAGTGATGTGGCTCAGTTTTAAGGTAAAACCAGAAGAAATAATTGCTCTGAACACAGAGCAATCCTGAAAGGAGAGTGAGGAAAGGGTTTACTAAGAACATTCTCTGTTTAGTTTCTGACCTTGAAGTCAGAAAACATTTGGATGAGTTTTTCTCAACTTTGTCCCCTCAGCGGCAGATAGGAGATGACAAAAAACAAACAAACAAACAAAAAAACATGTGCATATTTCTGGGACAGATAAATGAAGCTTTATTTGGTTTTTTTTTTCTCTGTCATCTTATTCCTGACTTCAGAGTTTCTCTAGCTGCAAGGTGGAGCCAGGAGAAGCTCAGAGCTGGGAGCATGTTATCTCTTCTGAGGTGACACCCAGAAATAAAGGAGTGAGTCCTCTCTCCTGCCCCAGACATGCCATATCTAACCTTGGCTTCCACCTCCTGTAGAGCTTTTCCTGAGCTGCATGAAGTGGTGTGAAGGCAAAATGTCCAGAATCAGCTATTTGATACCTAGAAACATTCTGTCTGCAGCTTTCCTGTTGCAGAAGGACCCAGAGGTGATTGTGCAGGATTGGGGTGCTGAGTTCCTGAGGCTGGAGGTGGGCTGGCAGCTCATGCAGATCATTAAAACCCTACCTCGGGCTCCTCTTCTCAAAGATCTTTCAGATTTGAGATCTTTGCACCTCTGACAGTGCAGAGCCCCAGCTTCTCTCAACCAAGGGGTGCCTGTCCTCTGATCTGCTGGAAGAAATTCTGCTGGTACTTACTTGACACCTGGAGGCCCAAAGTTTGTGAAGAAGGTGCAGTTCTGCACAGGAGACAGGGCTGTGTCACTTTGAGACAACCTATCTGCAGTGGGAAGGGAAGAGAGAGACAGCTGATTATAAATATTCATGTATTTTTTAAAAATATTTTTAATTGTAGCAGTCACTGCTGAGGAGTTATTCAAATGGAATTAATCCCAATTAACTGGTTGTCTTGGTGTGGAAGGATTAAAAGAAACTTGTGGGTTTATGTAGGTCACAGTAGGGTGCAAGGTGGAAAAGATGCTCAGCTGTCAAGACTTTAAACTGAAAAAGGGAAAATTTAGGTTAGATATTGAGAAAAAAATTCTTCACCATGAGGGCAGAAAGACCCTGGAACAGGTTGCCTAAGGAGGTTGTGGAAGCCCCATCCCTGGAAGTTTTTAAGGCCAGGTTGGATGGGGCTTGGAGCACCCTGGGCTGGTGGGAGGTGTCCCTGCCCATCCAGGGGGTTGGATCTTGATGAGCTTTAAGGTCCCTTCCAACCCACCCCATTCCATGATTCTGTGTGCAAACAAGGGTGGTGTCAGGGGAAATTTTAAAAGGTGGCCTGAAGCAGCCTGCCCAAAGCAAGGACAAACAGTTTCTGTCTGCTGGGACCAACAGCTGAGGCTGACAAAGGAGCTTGGTAGAGGAACAGATGTTGGAGAAGAGCTGAAAGTGGTTTTGTTGACTCACAGATGGTGTCACTGAACTGCTCCTAAAGGTGGGGTCTGAATGCCCCAACCCAGCTCTGTTCCTTCTGCTTTCCTTGCAGCAGTCCCTGTCACTCTGTTGCTGCAGGGTGTACTGGGAGTTGGGATTTTATTGTTGTGCCCCCAAAAAGTGAAGTTTTACACTTAATCAGCAGCTGAACCACCTGGCCATGGGATTGGTGTGTTAGGCTTGCAGGAAGGGACAAAGCTGAGTTTTCTGGAGAGAAGTAATTTATAGCAACACTGTTCACTGCAGCATGGGCAGGAGGTTTGTCAAGAAGTTTCATTTCTGTAGCAGAAGTTGGTTCTCCACACGAAAAGGATGGGGTTTAAGGAGGCATCTGAAGAGAATCCTTCCTAAATTACATGTTTACATATATAGTAGAAAAAAAGCTTTTTATAATCCTTCCTGATCACCCACTTTTCCTGCACAGTAAACTCTTGGATTGGCTTTTATTTACTCACTACACACATTTACACAATTTAAAGTCAGATATTTGTTGGCCAGTGACCTAACACTGTTGTGAAGGCCAAGTGGTTTTGATGGTGATGGCTCTCTCTTTCCTTTCTTCTCCTTAATTATGGCTTTTCTGAAATGAATGTTTGTTTGCTCTTGATCTTTGTTGGGATTAAAGCCTGGATTCAATCAGATTTTCTTAGGCTGGTAAAACAGTAATGAAGAGTGCAAACATACACTTTTCCTTCCTATTATCACATCAAAGTTAGCACAAATGGAAACTTTTATTCCACTGAAGAAGGTAGCTATTAAAATGCATCACTTCAACATAATTGGAAGCTACAGTGTAGCTTTCAGAAAACGTCTAGAGGCTCTCATATTACTGCTTCTTTTTTTTTATTATTACTATTATTCCAAAAGCAGGCTGTGTCTGGATCTGAAGTTGTTCAAGGCACAGTAGGTTTTTATGCAACCACTTCAGTCAGTTGTCCTCAAAAACACAGCTCCCAGGAGATGAGTAACACTGCAGTAGCCATAGTATTCCTAAATCCTGTTTCCTGGAGTAAGGGAATGCTGATATTGTGGCTGCCCCTCAGGAAAAAAAAATAAAAATCATGCTTTGAAACTTTTAAGGGTTAAAACCCCCTTTGTGTACTTTGTTACTTGTGTTTCTCAGCTTCCCATAGCACAGAACTCAACTGGGAGAGTAAAATATCCCCAAAATCCACAGCTTTACACCCATCCCAGTGATCTTGTGACTCTTCTCCTCCCCTATAGCTTAATTTGCAATGGAATAACTACTGCCTTTAGAAAGTTGTCTTTATCTTTTTCCCTCCACTTTAACATCAGAGGGTTTATGAAAACCCAGCATGTTCTAGGAGCAAACTGGAATAACATCCTGGTTGTACTGGGCACCAAATTAACAACTACTGGTGCAGGGAAAGTTGTCTTGTACCTGGAGTTTGGGAGCACACCTGGACTACTCAGCCTTACAACTCTAAATAGTTCCTGGCTTGTTGTTTTTTGGGGTTTTGGTTTTTCTGTTGTTAGGACATGTGAAATGTGTTCAGACTCAGGCAGAATGAAGAAAACAATCTGAAACATTCACTCTGTGTACTTCCAGTGGCACCTGAACAAGAAAATCTCTGTGAAATACTGACAGGGGGAAGGCTCTTCCACCCCCACTGCAGCTTTGGGGTTTCTCTGTGCTTGGAGATGCAAATGAATGAAATTTCCCAGAGGGAAGATGAGCTGGGGGTTGAGGGAAGAAGGAAAGACCCATAAAATCATCTAGAACCTGCTATTTTTCTAAACCATAGCACTGCTGCTGGCCCAGCCTACATGGCAAGTGCCACCAGCCATGTTATTAAGATCTATTAAAACCTTTCAGGCACTCTCAAGATCCCTCTGTGTGACTGGATTATGGGTAACACCAGTTTCTTAATTACAATAGAGCCTCTTTGTTATTGTCTTGTAAAACAGAAGTCATGCTACACTTACCAAATAATTATCTTCACTCACAAATCATTATCCTCACCATCCAGTTGCTTCAGCCTGCCTGTTACTGCTGCAATTAATATTTTCAGGGCAAGCTCCTCACAGATGTTTTGCTGAATGCTCCCTTCAGATAAGTAACTCAGAGTGGGTGACCTAGACAGAGGGACCTGGACAGACTGGAGAGTTGGGCTGATCCCAATGGGATGAGGTTCAGCAAGGCCAAGTGCCGGGTCCTGCACTTTTGGTGACAACCCAAAAGGTGCCCAGCAGAAAAGGCAAGGCCTTTGACACCGTCTCCCACAGCATTCTCCTGAAAAAGCTGTCAGCCCATGGATCAGACAGGAGCACCCTGTGCTGGGTCAGGAACTGGCTGGAACGGGCCCAGAGAGTGGTGCTGAATGGGGCTACGTCAAAATGGCGGCTGTGGTGTCCCCCAGGGATCAGTGTTGGGCCCAGTGCTGTTCAATATCTTTAGTGATGATTTAGATGAGGGGATTGAATCCATCATCAGCAAATTCCCAGCTGACACTAAGCTGGGGGAGTGTGGATCAGCTGGAAGGCAGGAGGGCTCTGCAGAGGGACCTGGACAGACTGGAGAGTTGGGCTGATTCCAACGGGATGAGGTTCAACATTCCAAGGGCCGGGTCCTGCACTTTGGCCACAACAACCCCATGGGGAGCTCCAGGCTGGGCACAGAGTGGCAGAAAGGGAGCTGGGAGTCTGGATTGCCAGGAAGCTGAAGAGGAGCCAGCAGTGTGCCCAGGTGGCCAAGAAGGCTAATGGCATCCTGGGCTGGCTCAGGAACAGCGTGGCCAGCAGGTCCAGGGAAGGGATTCTGCCCCTGTGCTCAGCTCTGGGGAGGCCACAGCTTGAGTCCTGTGTCCAGTTCTGGGCCCCTCAGCTCAGGAAGGAGATTGAGGTGCTGGAGCAGGTCCAAAGGAGGCAACTGGGCTGGGGAAGGGACTGGAGCACAGATCCTCTGAGGAGAGGCTGAGGGAGCTGGGGGTGTTGAGGCTGGAGAAGAGGAGGCTCAGGGGAGATCTCATCACTCTCTCCAACTCCCTGAAAGGAGGTTGGAGCCAGGGGGGGGTTGGGCTCTTTTACCAGGCAACTCTCAGCAAGACAAGAGGGCAGGGTCTCAAGTTGTGCCAGGGGAGGTTTAGGTTGGAGATGAGAAAGAATTTCTTTCTGGAGAGGGTGATCAGGCATTGGAATGGGCTGCCCGGGGAAGTAGTGGATTCTCCGTGTCTGGAGATCTTTCCAAAGAGCCTGGATGTGGCACTGAGTGCCATGGGCTGGGAACTGCAGTGGGAGTGGATCAAGGGTTGGACTTGATGATCTCTGAGGTCCCTTCCAACCCAGCCAATTCTATGATTCTATGATTAGTGCTGAGTCTCACCAAAGTTGTGACTCCAAAGATAAGAGAACATCTGTAAGAACAAGCCCTCCAATGCTTTTGCACCCACTGGAGCAATTTTGAGGTATAATTTCTGCAATAAGAGCTGTTCCTAGCTGTAGCTGTCTCTTCTGACTGGTATTGCTTACCAGGGTCTTGGGCAAAGACTTGGTATGAACCCAGAGGAATGCTTGGATTCAGTGGGATGAGGAGACCTCACTCTTCACTATTTTTCACTTTAGCTTCAGTAATTGTTAAGAAACTAAACCCAGGGCATTTGGTATCCCTCTCTAGTATCAAAGAATCAGGGGGTTACATCCTTACAGCCCTGCTGAGCTGGCCAGGGCACAACTGACTGAGTCCAGATGAGAAATATTTCACTGAAATCATGAGAGTGAGAGACTATCCAGGCACCTGCCTTGGTTATCTTCATTTTAGGAGGAGACTCTGCATGTCTTGACTGTATTCCTGTGTGATCAGAGGAAAATGAAGCTACAGAAAGTACAAGAAGAGAAAAAATTGTCAAGGGATGGAAGAATGACTCTGTTAGATGGTGTAGAGGGTAGGTGGTCTGAGACTAAATTGGGAAATATCAGAATTCAGCTAATCAAGAACAGTGGGAAGTTACAGCCTTCCCTTGAAGTAGCAGGGTGGGCACAGGACTTACTGAGGAGAGCAGTGAGTATCTTCTGAAGAGCCTTAAAATTAAGGCAAATCCATGCAAATGCTACTCTAGAAAACTATGGCTCCTCCAGAGGGGGCTGGAAGGTGCAGAGAGGAAGAATGTCTTTAATTTGGAGGATTTGTTGCTGTTTGCCCAAGAAGTGTGCAGTGTTGGCTGTTGCTAAAGTCAGTGTTACATTAGTAATAAATCCAAACAGGGAGCAGAGTTGAGCTCTTGGAACAGGCTGCATCTATTCCAAACAAAACACTTCTTTTTGCCAGGAGATTTTTGTCACGTGCTTAAGTGGGAGGTCCAAGTCATAGCAAGGTTATCCTGGCTCTTCCTTTGTGTCCCACTGCCTGAGAGGCAGCCTGGATGTACCATGTCCACCAGCACCACCTCACATCTAATGAGCTTTGATGAGAAAAGCCTCTGGGTGAAAGAAAAGTTGAAGTTGTGAAGGAGAAAAGACCTGGTTTGATTTATTTAATCATAAAATGAATCACAGAATGGCTAAGGTCCCCCTGAAGTCTTCTGTTCTCCAGGCTGAACAATCCCAGCTCCTCAGCCTCTCCTCCTCGCAGAGCTGCTCCAGCCCCTGGATCATCTTTGTGGCCTCCTCTGGACTCATCCCAACAGATCCATGTCCTTCTTCTGCTGGGGACACCAGCCCTGGATGCAGGATTGGAGGTGGGGGTCTCCCAAGAGCAGAGCAGAGGCTGGGAATCCCCTCTCCTGATCTGCTGGCCATGCTCCTCTGGATGCATCCCAGGACAGGGTTGGATTTCTGAGCTCCAGGAGCACACTGCTGGCTCCCGTTGAGCTTCTCACCAACCAACACCCCCAAATCCTTCTCTTCAGGGCTGCTCTCAACCCACTCTGTACCCAGCTAGGCCATGCTGAGGAGTTACAAGATGCTTTCAGTAGGAGGAGCAGAAAAAAGGAGATGGTTTGGAGCAGCAGCTGTGAAATGAAACCCCAGCAGCTGCAGTCCTGGTGCTGTTGGGCTGTGAGGAGCTCTGAGGTCCTCCTGGAATCTTCTCCAGGCTGAACAATCCCAGCTCCTCAGCCTCTCCTCATGGCAGAGCTGCTCCAGCCCCTGAATCATCTTTGTGGCCTCCTCTGGACTCATCCCAACAGATCCATGTCCTTCTTCTGCTGGGGACACCAGCCCTGGATGCAGGATTGGAGGTGGGGGTCTCCCAAGAGCAGAGCAGAGGAGGGACAATCAAATCCTCAACTCCAGGAACATGACAGACTCTGTACTCACATCCTTACTGGATAAAGACTTGCAGGAATTAGAGCTCCAACTGGGAATGTGGAGACAGCACTTCTGAGCAGCATCCTGGTGCTTTTGTGCTGAGTGGATTCAAAAACATCCCAGACTCAGGGTGTGACTCCTTCCCTGTCTGCCCTTGCTTTCCACAAAAGCCTTAAAAGTGTTGAACTTGAAATATTCCCCCAGCTCCCATTGCTTCTCCTTCACCCTTTGAAAGGGTTTCAACTCCCACCTTTGCTTCTGGAGAGTTTCCAAGTGTTCAGATTGAAAAGAATTGGGAAATCAGTTTCTTGATAAGTTTTTTTGTTTGTTTTTTTCTTGTTTATATCAAAGAAGAGATGAAAAATTTAAAGACTACTTCCAAAAAGCTTTCCCTGCTCAGGTGGACCCAATAAACTTCTGATTTTTTCACACAAGTTTAAACTGGCAGTGACCAATATGTAAGGAAAGAGCCATGACCTCTGTTAAACACAGTGAAACAAATTAATGAAGGGGATGAGGAAAACCTGACAGCCTCAAAGCCTTTTGCTGCTTCTCAAAGATGGGATTGGGCTGGGCTTAATTAGAGGGAAGGAAAAGTGAAGGGGGGGGTGAGGAAAACTCTCAGCTTGGGAGCCCTTCTGCTTCTCCCTGGAGATGGGACTGGACTGAGTTTAACAGAGTGCTGAACATGTCAAGTGAGCCTGAAATGGTTGGAAAAACTGGATAGGCTTTTATGTCTGAGGTTCTGGAAAAGGAGGGTTGGAAATGTGAACAGATTTGAGAGAAAAAGTGAGAGCAGTGTCTGCAGGGCTGCAGCCAGGGAGCTTTGTAACAGGGAAAGATGTGGAGAAAATAAAGGGGAAGGAGGAGAAACATAGGGTCACAGAATGTCAGAGATCCCCCAGTGCAACCCCTCTGCCCCAGCAGGATCCCCCAGGGCAGCCCACACAGGAACACAGCCAGGGGGGTTTGGAAAGGCTCCAGAGAAGGAGACTCCACAACCTCTCTGGGCAGCCTGGGCCAGGGCTCCCTCAGCCTCACCCTCAACAACTTTCTCCTCATGCTGAGCTGCAACTTCCCCTCTTCTCCCTTCAACCCATTCTTCCTTGGCCTCTCCCTGGCCACCCCCAAAAAGAGATTGGCCCCTTCCTCTTGCCCCCCACCCCTCAGCTACTGATGGACATTCAGCACATCCCCTCTCAGCCTTCTCTTCTCCAGCCTCAACAGCCCCAGGCCTCTCACTCTTTCTTCCCAGCACAGATGCTCAAGTCCCTTCCTCACCCTCCCAGCTCTCCCTTGGCCTCTCTCCAGTAGATCCCAGTCTCTCCTCAACTGGGGAGCCCCAAACTGGAGCCAGGATTCCAGCTCTGGTCTCCCCAGGGCAGGGCAGAGCAGAGGAGGAGGAAGAGAATCTCCCTGGATCTGCTGGACACACTTTTCCTGATGCCCCCAGGACACCATTGGCCCTCTTGGCCCCAAGGGCACATTGCTGACCCCTGGAGAATTCCCTGTCCCCCAGGACTCCAAGGGCTTTCTCCATGGAGAAGTTTTTAGAGGCTGAAGAAAGGGATTTGGATGGTTGTCAGGAGAAGGAGACTCTGCTGCTGCTCCAACAGAGAACTTGTGGGATTTCTTCCAGTGTTGGGTGAAGCTTTTCCAGTGTCAGAGCTGTGCCCTTCAGACACTCACATTGCTCCTGTTCCTGCTGAGCTCACTGCTCACCTCTGGCTCATCCCAGGTCTCAGGGCTTTCAGTCTCTGCTGCATTAGGAAGCTTTTGCTTCACTTCTCTTGGTTTCAATTTTCCAGGCAGCTCTTTTGTCTTATCACAGTTATGCCAGGTAAACCCAACCCATTAGGATTTGAAAATGTTTCTTTTTCCTCTGAGCTCAATTTTTAGGCACTGTTTACAGGCAGAGAAGGTTGTGAGCAAACCTTAGACTATTTTTCAGAAGTGCTGAAGTCCCTTTCAGTTCTTACCAAGTAGTAAATCTGCCAAGCTCTCTTCCTCTCCCATTTCACAAGAGCAATTTCTTTTTATCCAGGAGCACAAAAGAATTTCAAAACACTTCTTGGCCTTTTCCCTGTATTAAGGAGGGTGATGTTTTTCTTGTGTTCATGTTAGTAAAATATCAGGGGGTTGTTTTACTGATAACTAAAAGAACTCAGGATAAGCTGTGGGTAAACTTGTGTTGCCTCAAAAGAAAGATTTGCCTCATCCAGAACATGTGGGAATGTGCTAAGCAGTTGTCTGGAGTCACATATATGAAAAATGATGAAGAAATTGGTTAGATTATTTTCATGTCCATGTCAGTGGCTGCAGAGAACCTGTGAATCTCTCTGTAGATGATGAACAAGCACTAAGTTAAACACTTGTTCCCAGAAGTTGGGGTTGTTCAGTCTGGAGAGGAGAAGGCTCCAAGGAGACCTCATTGTGGCCTTCCAGGATCTGAAGGGGCTCCAGGAAAGGTGGGGAGGGACTTTTTAGGATGTCAGGGAGTGATAGGAGCAGGGGGAATGGATTCAAAGTAGAGGAGGGGAGCTTGAGATTGGAAGTTAGGAAGAAGTTCTTCCCCATGAGGGTGGTGAGAGACTGGAACAGGTTGCCCAGAGAAGTGGTGGAAGCCTCATCCCTGGAAGTTTTGAAGGTTGGATGGGGCTTGGAGCACCCTGGGCTGGTGGGAGGTGTCCCTGCCCATGCAGGGAGTTGGATAAATGATCTAAAAGGTCCCATCCAACCCTGGAAATTCTGTGATTCTAAGATTTCATAAATCTCTTTCCTAGGTAGGGGCTCATCTTTGCTGGAGACCTGGAGAAAGGCAGAAAAATTGATTTAAAAATACATTTATTTATATATTGTGTGAGATGGTAAGGATGGAAGTGTGGGATCTTACCTGCTGTAGCTGACCTTGCTCTGGCAGGGGGATTGGATTTGATGAGCTTCAGGGTTCCCTTCCAACCCTTCACTTTCTGTGATCTTTCTGTGACTTTTTGGCAGCTGGGATGGATGTTGCAGACTGTGGCAAGAAGGAAGCAGAGTTTGGGAGCCTGTGACTGAAATGGGACAGAGAGAGTGGTGAAAGAATTTATATTTTTCCATTCTAAATTCTGGATGGTTCTGGATTCTTGGTTTCTTACAGACTTTGGTTTTTCTGAGAGATTCTTATCCCTGTTTGATTTCCTCAGCTACAAACCCTTCTTGGGGCTTTTCTTCTAAAACACTGCTAAGATTTAAAAGCAGTGGTCAAAATATGACCTCACTGAAACAAACAGTGGTTGAATTTCCCATAAATTCACTGATTTTACTGGAGTATTCCAGGGTTTTTTTTACCCTGGACTGCTTTGCACCATGGATTTCTTTCAGGTGCCAATCAATTTGAAAGCCATGGAAACTTCCCACCTTGGCTGCCTTGCAATCCCCTCTGGAGACTGGAAAGATTTCCTCCCTACTCTTAACTCATCTTTTCTAGCTCTGCTATCAGTTGGCTTAAGACAATTGCTGCCTTCACTCTTTATTATTTTATTTTCCCTTTTTCCCTTCTTTTCCTTTCCTGTCAGATCACAGAGTATTTTATACTTTCATTTCTGCATCAGTTTTAATCCTCTGTCACCTCTTGGCCTGGCTCTGAAGAAACAGCAGGAAATGTGGTTTCTGGTGAGCAGCATTGAAACTTCAAGGAAAATATCAACATGCCTGAGGAAGGAAAGCAGAGATAAGGCAGCCCTGAGAATAATTTGTGGAAGGAAGAACTCTTCCCAGAAAGGGATGTGTTGGTGAGAGATGAACAAACACTGGGAAGCAATAGGGGGGAGAGAAAAAGAATGATTTCTGAAAGTTTCCCTAACAAATAATTTATAAGTGGGGAGGAAACAGCTGGTGGGGATCTTGAGGCTGCTGAGGTGAAGCAGTTACTGAGGGTGGAAGAGCCTTTTCCTCCAAAATAATAAATTAATAATAATAATAAATCAGCTGATGATTAGACAGTGCTTTAAGCTCTGTATGGCCAGTTCCCAGGGAAGCTGATGGAATGGGGGTACTTGTATTCCTTTTCTACTGACAACTTTTGGCTGCTTTTTGAGAGCTGAAGGATGTAACCATTCAGGATACACCAAATTCTTATTTCAGTTTCAGAATTCTGCTCCCAAGTAATGAATATTTAGGTCTGCATCAAAGCTGTTCTTAAAGACAGTGTCTCCTGGGTTTGTACTTGGGGTGGGTGTCCATACCAGTGCTCTTGGCACCCTCATGCCTTCTACTGCTGTTTTCTAAAAAACTAAAATGTAAATAAATACAGGAATTAATTCATCTGGTAATGAAGTCCAGCAGCTGAATGTAAGTATAAAATCCTCCAGATTAAGACAATGCATCCACTGCATTATGACAAAGAGTCTCTTTCAATTTGAATTTGGCTTGGGAGGGAGTGGTAGCATCTAAGCTCTCCCTGAAATGAATTTTGTCTTGCAAGAGCAGGTCCTGAGCTGGCAGCCATCTTCCACAGAGCTTGTGACAGTGACAGGGTGGCTGTCACTGAGGGATTGCTGCTTTCCAGTTTGTGAGTCTCCTGGTTACAGGGTCAACAAGTAGCTGTGTGGGCTGAGGGGGAGAGGCTGAGGTGTCTGCAGCAGTGGCAGCAGCAGGGCTTGCTTTCTGAGCAGCAGCAGTGTCTGTAGGGGTAGAGACAGCAACTGGAGCTGTAGCAGAAACACTGGCAATGCTGGCTGGCCTTATCTGAGTTGTGCCCTTGCGTGGCAGCTTCCCACCTTCAATGGCCCCACGTTGGGCGCCAATAAACTTGTCAGGGTTTAACACTGCCCTGGCAATTAAACCAAATAACAGATGCTCTCTATTAATCTCTCTCTCCTCCTGATAAAGAAAGGAGAGAGAATAAGGGAGAGAGACTGATGGGTTGGGAACTAAACTACACAACTTTAATTAAACAGTAATGATAAATAGGAAAAAATGACTAAATCTATACAAATCTACAGGAAAATGGATCCCAGGTTCCTCCACCCTTTTCCCTAATAACTCTCCCATCCCCACTGAGGCTGCAGGGCAGCCCTGGGAAAGTCCAGGCTGGAATCCTGGGGTCAGGAGCAGTTGGGAGCTGGAGGCAGGAACACAGAGATTCAGGCTGGGATGGATCAGGAGCAGAGGCAGAGGAAGGGATGGAATCCTCCCAGGATGCCAGGTGAAGGAAGGGAAGCAGGAAATCAGAAAATCTGGAAATCTGGCTCGGCCCTCGTGATCCCTCCAATTTCTCCTGAGGATGAGGTGTATGGGATGGAATCCTCTGTTTGGTCAGTTCTGGTCATTTCTCTTGTCTGTTCCTCCCCAAAGGAGGGCTGCAGGTGGGACCTCTTTACTCCTTCTGGAGGGTAAAAGTTTTCCTCAGAGCTGAGCAGTGTCCTTGGCTCTGCACACCAGTCTCTAGCAGTAACTATAAACATCAAGTGTTATCAGTCCTAGAAGCACACACTGTCTGAGAAACTTGCTGTGAATTTCAGCAAGTGCAGCTACTTACAAGAGACTGAGCTGAAAGCAAAAGTACAAGACAGAAAATCCCCTTTATCCTGGCCCAAACCAGGACAGTGAGGAAAAATGCCTCAGGCAGCAGAGTGCCAGGGAGAGCTGGGCCTTCAGTCCTTCAGTAAATGTGGTAACTCTTGCTTTAATTTGTGCCTGCTCACAGCCATGCATGGTCAGTGTCCCATTTCAGGGTGACTGTCACCTCCTGACAAGCCCTGAACACCAAAGCTTCCAGGCATAAGCTTAGGAATTCATCTTCAAACCCAAACCATGTCATGCCATAAACATAGAAAATGAGGTGAAGAGAATGGCAGGTGAAGGTTTGTGACTACTTGCTTCTAAATAGGGTTTGAAATGTCATTATTTTCTCCTCCTCACTGCACATCTTCAGAATTCCAGCTGGAAAGGGACCTCCAGGATCAGCTGCTCCAACCCTCCTCGTGTTATTGTTGATCTTAGATGTCCCAGCACCCACTGAGCTGAGACTTCAAACTTCCCAAAGTGGGGGAATCATAGAATCATAGAATCCTTGGGGTTGGAAGGGACCTCGAAAGATCATCTAGTCCAACCCCCCCTGCCAGAGCAGGGCCACCTAGAGCACTTCGCATAGGAACGTGTCCAGGCGGGTTTTGAATGTCTCCAGTGAAGGAGACTCCACGACCCCCCTGGGCAGCCTGTTCCAGGGCTCTGTCACCCTTACAGGAAAAAAATTTTTTCGAATATTCAACTTGAACCTCCTATGCTCCAATTTACACCCATTACCCCTTGTCCTATCACTGGTCACCACTGAGAAAAGCCTAACTCCATCTCCCTGACACTCACTCCTTACATATTTGAAAACATTGATGAGGTCACCCCTCAGTCTCCTTTTCTCCAAACTAAAGAGACCCAGCTCCCTCAGCCTTTCCTCATAAGGGAGATGTTCCACTCCCTTAATCATCTTAGTAGCTCTGCGCTGGACTCTTTCAAGCACTTCCCTGTCCTTCTTGAACTGAGGGGCCCAGAACTGGACACAATACTCCAGGTGCGGCCTCACCAATGCAGAATAGAGGGGGAGGAGAACCTCTCTTGACCTACTAACCACACCCTTTCTAATGCACCCCAGGATGCCATTGGCCTTCTTGGCCACAAGGGCACATTGCTGGCTCATGGTCATCTTCTTGTCAACCAGGACCCCCAGGTCTCTTTCACCTACACTGCTCTCCAGCAGGTCAGCCCCCAACCTATACTGGGACATCGTGTTGTTCTTCCCCAAATGCAAAACTCTACACTTCCCCTTGTTGAATTTCATCATGTTTCTCTCTGCCCAACTCTCCAGCCTGTCTAAGTCTCTCTGAATGGCAGCACAGCCTTCTGGTGTGTCAGCCACTCCTCCCAGCTTAGTGTCATCAGCAAACTTGCTGAGGGTACACTCTATACCCTCATCCAAGTCGTTGATGAAGATATTGAACAACACCGGCCCCAGTACCGACCCCTGAGGGACTCCACTAGTCACACACCTCCAACCAGATTCTGCCCCATTGACTACAACTCTCTGACTCCTTCCTTTCAACCAGTTCCTGATCCACCTCACTACCTGATCACCAAACCCATACTTGATCAACTTATCTACAAGGATGCTGTGAGAGACGGTGTCAAATGCTTTACTGAAATCAAGATAAACCACATCCACCCTGGGAGACCATTCCAGTGTCTGACTGTCCTCAGAGGGAAAATTTTTCTTTTTGTGTCCAACTGGAATCTCCCCAGGAGCAACTTGTGCCCATTGCCCCTTGTCCATGGGACTCCTTGTACACAGGGAGTCTCCATCTCCTTTGTAGCCCCCTTGGAGTACTGGGACACCAGAATTAAGTCTGCCCTGAGCTTTCTCAAGGCTGAACAGTTTTTCTTCTCCAAAGGGCAAATTTCAGCACCCCCTGGAAAGCAGCTGGGCTTTCACCAGGTATTCACACACCTAAATACACAAGTTGTTCAAAATTTGCAGCTGCTTTATTTCAGCTGGGGTACCTCTTCCCTTTGCTGGGAGAAATGGCAACAATTCTTCAGTTTCTCTGCATCTGAAATTCCCAGTTGCCAGCAAATCTCTTTTGGGCTGTCCCAGACTTGGTGGTCCCACATTTAACCACATCCTGGGGAGAGGGGAGGTACCTGAAAGGTGCTCACAGCCCTGTAAGTAATTATCTGACCAACCCTTCAACTCTACCTGGAGATGGACAGGAAGGTTGGAGCACTGGCCTTGGCTTCCTGGTGCCTTCCTCTCCCCAGGCAATTTTATTTAGGGTTGCTTTGAAGTCTTCCCAGAATTTAAAGCAAGGATGGAGACCCTCCCTGTAGTCTTCACAGGGAGGAAAAAGGCAGAGATTATTCCAGATCAGGTGTTTGGATGGATCCCAGGTGGATAAGGCAGTTTGTTCCTTGAGGAGGACCTCATGCTTGCCAACAAGTTCTCCAATGGAATCATTTATAGAATCCCAGAATAATTGGGGTTGGAAGAGACCTCTTAAGGTCACTGAGTCCAACCCCCCTGCAGTCAGCAGGGACACCCTCATTAGATCAGGATGCTCAGAGCCTCCTTAAGCCTCACCTTGAATATCTCCAGGGATGAGGCCTCAACCACCTCCCTGGGCAACCTGGTTTTGTTCCACCCCCCTCATGTCCTAACAAGGAATGTAAAGTGTATCCATGCAGCCCTGATCCTCATGGAATGGTTTGGGTTGGGAGAGCCCTTAAGGATTATCCAGTCCCAACCCCCTGCATGGGCAGGGACACCTCCCACCAGCCCAGGGTGCTCCAAGCCCCATCCAACCTGACCTGAGACACTGCCAGGGATGGGGCAGCCACAGCAATCCTGGGAAATTTATCCCCAGGATAATCTGTGTGAGGGCTGTGCTTGGGTCAGGTTTCTGTCATCTGGGTCCTTTCAGCCCTGTCCCCTTCTGCAGGGTCAGAACCCCCCAAGTGGGTCAGTTAAATCAGCTGATGGAAGGACTGAAGTTCTCCCATCTTTGGGCATCCGGATGGACACTGGATGCAAGGAGATCCAAATGCCCCTGGTTTGTGCAGCTCTGAAACACTCCCTGGAACAGCACTTGGGGCTTTTATAGCTCAGGTGGAGATAGACCCCAAAACCATATTGTCATAGAATCATGGAATGGTTTGGGTTGGAAGGGACCTCAAAGCTCATCCAGTCCCAACCCCCTGCATGGGCAGGGACACCTCCCACCAGCCCAGGGTGCTCCAAGCCCCATCCAGCCTGACCTGAGACACTGCCAGGGATGGGGCAGCCACAACTTCCTTGGACAACCTGGGCCAGGCTCTCCCCACCCTCAAATTCAAGAATTTTCCCCATCTCCAACCTCAATCTCCCCTCCAAGTTTTAACCCATTTCCCTTCTCCTCTCCCTACCCCCCTGTATCCAAAGCCCTCCCCCAGCTTTCTTGGAGCCCTCTTCAGGTACTGGAAAGCCACCAGAAGATCACCTGGGAGCTTCTCTTCTCCAAGCTGTACAACAACCTTCCAGGCTTCATGCCACAAACCCCATCCCAGCTCCATTTGGATGCTTCACTCCTCACCTTTACTCAGGATCTTTATTTTGGTGAAGCCAAAGAGCAAACACAGCCTCCAACAACAACAAAAAGGGCACAAAGCCAATCCTGTCCTTAGAACTGCAAATCCAGGTGGGCCCCACCTTGTGTGGAGGAGTAGTAACAACCTTGGCTGAAGTTTCCTACGTGTTGGAGCAAGCAATCCCCAGGCCAGCCAGTAGTGCAGCCTGCTTTCCTGCTTTCCTGCTTTCCTATGGAGCTGCCTTGGATTCTCTGATGGCTTTTTGCTTTCCTCCCTGGAGGTGGCTAACAGGGGACTGGTGTGATAGCTCATTCCCCACCTGCAAAGTGGAGAAAGGTTTAAAACAAATAAAAAACAACAAAAAGGCACTTGGAGAATTGAGTCCTTTAGCCTGGGGAGGTCTGTAAGGTCCACACAAGCTCAGCTGTTGGTGAAGGGCCTGGGACCTCCTGGGCTGTGATCCCAGAGCATCATCTGCATCCTCCTGATGCTGCTGTGCATCCACCCTTCCTGCTGCTCTAGGACAGCTCTGGGAGAGGCAGAAACCTTCCAGTTCCATCTGGAAAAGGCTCGGGCATCTTTTTCTGGATCTCAGTTACTCCCAGGTGCTTCCTTCTCCCCGTGGTGGAGTGAACAGAGGGAACTCGAGTATGAAACAAAGGACTCCGAAGCCACTCCTGGCTCTGCAGAGCTTTGTGACTTCTGATTCGGTTCCTTCAGGAGCTGCCAAGCACGCTATGAAATCCTCTCCCCTCTAGGTGTCACCACTGCGTTGGGAAAAAAATCTTTTTCCTCTTTTCCCACTTTCTTTCAGTTTCCTATTTACAATAAATCGACCACTGAGGTTACATTTAGGATTCATTTCACTTCACTGAGTCAAAGGGTTGGTGCTCCCCTACCCTGGGTGTCTTGAAGGCTACAGGAGGATTTTTTTTTTCCCTTTCCTACACTGAATTAATATTCTTCCAGAAAATATCATTTAAACTCAGCTCCAAGGTGATTTTGGGGGAGAAAAAACAAGCAGGAAACCAAAGCAGGTGAACAAATCCTGGATGCCCTGGGCTCTCAGCATGTTGGGTGGGCTGGAGCAGGGCTGGGAGCATTCATCACCTGTGCCTTCACTTGAAAGCTTTTCTGCTGAGTTTTTCTGGGTGGTTCCAGGTTTATTTCTGAGAACCCAGACTCTGTTGGGCTTTGGCATCAGAGAGACCACAAAAGTCTCATGCATAAAGTTGCAATTAAGCTGATTTCCCTCCCCCGCACACGTAAAGGTCTTAAGGCTTTGGAACTGCTTCCATGTTTTGCTCAGTGAGGAGTCAGCTTACAGCTCTTTGCTTGCTTAAAGTAAAAAAAACCTTAAAAACTTTAAAGTAAAACCTCTAGATCATAGAATATTAGGGGTTGGAAGAGACCTTTAGAGGTCATCTAATCCAACCCCTCAAAGAACAAGCTGAGATGGAAGGGTACTTAAAGGTCCAACTCCAACCCCCCCAGGGTGCAAGTTTTTCCAGCCAGTTTAGGTGATTTCCTGGAATGGGTGAGGTGGGAAGGGAGCTCAGAGCTCATCTCCTCCAAGCTCCATGCCCAGGGACACCTCTCACCCAGCCCAGGTTGCTCCAAGCCTCATCCAACCTGGCCTTGAACACCTCCAGGGAGGGGGCAGCCACAACTTCTCTGTTGTGGCAATCTGTTCCAGAGTCTCAGCACCCTCCTCCTGAAGAACTTCTTCCTAAGCTCCAGGCTGAACCTCTTCTGCACTTTCAAACCATTTCCCCTTCTCCTAGCACTGGACACTCTTCTGAAAAGTCCCTCTGCAGCCTTCCTGGAGGTTCCCTTCAGGGACTGGGGGGCAGCTCTAAGGTCCCCCTGGAGTCTGCACAGTCCCAGCTCCTCAGCCTCTCCTCCTGGCAGAGCTGCTCCAGCCCCTGGATCATCTTTGTGGCCTCCTCTGGACTCATCCCAACAGATCCATGTCCTTCTTCTGCTGGGGACACCAGCCCTGGATGCAGGATTGGAGGTGGGGGTCTCCCAAGAGCAGAGCAGAGGCTGGGAATCCCCTCTCCTGATCTGCTGGCCATGCTCCTCTGGATGCATCCCAGGACAGGGTTGGATTTCTGAGCTCCAGGAGCACACTGCTTATGAAAAATCCCTCTGCAGCCTTCCTGGAGATTCCCTTCGGGGATTGGAAGGCAGCTCCAAGGTCCTCCAAAGTTTTCTCCTCTCCAGATTTCCTTCCCCTGGGTTCCAGCTGTGTTCAGGAGTCCCTTTGCCTGGCAAATATCCCCCAGAGTTCTCCAAAGCATTAACTGCTGAGTGCCTGGTACTGTCAAGTCCTTCACAGATGCCATTGCTGTTAGTTTTGTGGAACTTTGCACTTTGGACAGGGCTTTTTTGGAAGCAGTGGACCCCAGCAGATGAATTTTCTTACATTTCCCAGCAGGGTCAGCTCCAAACTCAGCAGCTGAGGACACAGAGACTGACTCCAAGTGCTGACTTTCAGCAGAACATCTCTGAACCACAAGCCTGGCTCTCCTGCCTAGAAGCCTGCCAGCTGCCATTGGTGTCACCTCCCCTTCCCTGAGGTGGTTTATATCCCAAAAACCAGTTTGTGTTTTAACTGGTGCTGCAGGAGCAGTTGGGAAAGGAGATGTTCAACAGCACTGAGCTACACAAGGTCAGGTCCATGCAGTCCTTATCATCACATCTAGCCCATGTTTTCCCAACTCCTTTGACATCTGTAAGGTCTTGTGTTGTTATTTCAGCTGACTAATGTCTCTCCCACTCAGTTTTTAATATTACTTTGGATTTGTTAGTGATTATCTCTCCTCATCCAGCCTAAACGTGGAGTGGGGGCTGTTGCAATGCTCATCCATCCACATCAGGGGGCAGCTTTGAGGTTGCTTTGCTACCCAAACACCGGTTTCCCTTTGTGTGACGAATTGCTCTGGGATAATCTGCAGAAGAGACAGAATAATCTGCCGACTAACTGTCCAAGAATGTTCTCTTGAACACGGATAACCACGGGTTGAGCTGAGTGAGTTTTAATAACAAGTTTCCTGTGGACACGTCTAGAAGACTTTCTCTCCTGGAAAGGCTCTGCATTCTTTCTTGGGAGTTGCTCTTTTCCCCTCTCACTGGGAGGTTTGTTTGGTGTGTGGGTGGTTTGTTTGTTTGTTGTAAAGCCTGGAAATGCTGATAAGGCTTTTAATCAAACTTGGGGATTACTCTCTGTTTTAAACTGGAAAATAGACTTCAGGTGTATTTATGCTTCTCTCATGGAAAGAGATGAGAGGCTCCTGTCTGAACTCTCCTCCCTTTCCCATCCTCCTAGCCCCTCTGTCTTCCCTGGCCCCCAAGCAGCTGCTGTTCCCTGCCAATCTCCATAAAATTATCCCTGGAGGCAGCAGTTCCTTGTCTACAGCAGTAACTACATTTTCCCTGATTTCTTAATCCTTCATCTCTATTGTTGGGGGGTTTTTTTCTGAGATTCAAGCTCTTTTCCTCTCCTTGCAGACCTTTCTCTCTTCCTTATCTGCCTCTGTAACCTCTGTGGTCAGATAGCTTTGGAAAAGACCTTCAGGATCATCAAGTCCAACCACTGACCCAACACTGACATGATCCCTCCAGGGATGGTGACTTCACCACTGCCCTGGGCATCCTCTTCCAGTGTCTGACAACCCTTTCAGGGAAGAAATTCTTCCTGATACCCAATCTAAACCTCCCCTGGTGCAACTTGAGCCTATCACCTCTTGTCCTGTCCCTTGTAACTTCAGTCAACAGGCAGATCCCCACCTCTTTACAACCCCCTTGGTATCAGTTGTTCTCTCAGCCCCATTAAGAGAGTTTTGGCATCTTCCCCAGGGTCTAACCTGATGTCTGCCACCATCCACGTGCAAACTGAGCTTAATTTCCCAGACTGGGAGAATGGAAGATATCTTAACCTGCAAATTGTAATCTAAGACTTGAACCAAATCACTTGATATTCCCCAGATGCTTTCCTACCAGCAGGAGAGTGGAAGGAAGTGTGGTGAGATACCTCCCAAACACCCAGAGATGGAAATGGAGGCAGAAAGGGTGGAAATACATTGCTGTGGTTTGGAGTTGAGGTTCTGGGACTAAAAACTTAGGTTACACTACAAGGTTGGTCAGGTCCCAACTGCTGGGACACTGAAGCTCTCAGAGAAAGGAGAAGGCTGAAATGGTGCATGGAAAGGGAGGAGGAATCTGAAGCTTCCAAGTTGGCTGAGGAGAGGAGGGAGTTTGTGGTTAAAATCATGGAATGGTTTGGGTTGGAAGGGACCTCAAAGCTCATCCAGTTCCAACCCCCTGCATGGGCAGGGACACCTCCCACCAGCCCAGGCTGCTCCAAGCCCCATCCAACCTGACCTGAGACACTGCCAGGGATGGGGCAGCCACAGCAATCCTGGGAAATTTATCCCCAGGATAATCTCTGTGAGGGCTGTGCTTGGGTCAGGTTTCTGTCATCTGGGTCCTTTCAGCCCTGTCCCCTTCTGCAGGGTCAGAACCCCCCAAGTGGGTCAGTGAAATCAGCTGATGGAAGGACTGAAGTTCTCCCATCTTTGGGCATCCTGATGGACACTGGATGCAAGGAGATCCAAATGCCCCTGGTTTGTGCTGGTCTGAAACACTCCCTGGAACAGCACTTGGGGCTTTTATAGCTCAGTTGGAGGTAGACCCCAGAAACATATTTTCATAGAATCACAGAATGGTTTGGGTTGGAAGGGACCTCAAAGCTCATCCAGTCCAAACCCCCTGCATGGGCAGGGACACCTCCCACCAGCCCAGGGTGCTCCAAGCCCCATCCAACCTGACCTGAGACACTGCCAGGGATGGGGCAGCCACAACTTCCTTGGACAACCTGGGCCAGGCTCTCCCCACCCTCAAATTCAAGAAGTTCCTCCCCATCTCCAACCTCAATCTCCCCTTTCTCTCCAAGTTTTAACCCATTTCCCTTCTCCTCTCCCTACCCCACTGTGTCCAAAGCCCTCCCCCAGCTTTCTTGGAGCCCCTTCAGATATTGGAAGGTTGCTCTAAGCTCACCTGGGAGCCTCCTCTTCTCCAGGCTGAACAACCCCAAGCCCTCAGCCTGGCTTCCCAGGGAGGTGCTCAGCCCTCTGAGCATTTGAGTGGCTCTGTTCTGGACACCTTCCAGGAGCTCTGTGTCCTTCTGATGTTGGGAACTCCACAACTGGACACAGTGAAGGAACCACAGTGAAAGAAAGGAAAGGGTTACAGAGCACAGGAAGGGCAGCAGTGAATTTAACAAAACACTCAAACCCTTTTAGAGCAAAGAAGTTCTCCCGGGGTGGTGTCTGCTGTGGGTCAGCTCCATTTGTTACCCCCTTGCAGAGCTGCCAGGGCTATCAGTGCTCACTGTGTTTACTTCTCTTAACGTTTAGGAAGAAGAGAATGAAAGGGACTGCACCTTCAAAGCATTAAACAATCTCTTCAGGAAGAGCAAAGTACACCTTCCAGTCCCTGTAATGTTTAAATATTTAAAATATGAAGTCACTCAGTGCTGCATTTACCACCCACCTACTAAGGGCTGTTTCTCTTCCCATCTTACCCTTCAATTGTATAGACATTACATTACACAGCTCCACCCTGCAGCCATTTCCTGCCCAGCTCTTTAGCCCTTGGTATTTTCTGATTATTTTTTTTTCTCTTGTCTCTTTCTCTGTTTTTCCTACAGCTCCATTTTATTTTTTTTTCCTCTCCACAGTTCCTAGACTGCTCCTAGAAGCTGGTTTGCTCTGCCCAAATCTACCCTTGGCCCTGTTTCTTTTTTACTGCCTGGGATAAGTGCTCATCTCCTTCTTTTTATAGCCCTGTCAAAGCTGAGAAGGAGGTGAACTTCTTCAAGAACTGGCTCAGCACAAGAGTCACTCTGACCCTGTGTGCTGTTTCCAACAACATTTTGAGTGCTAAATAAGAAAAAGACTGACATTTAGGATGCCACCACCTCAGTCTCCACTCCAGGCTGCTCAGTGACTTCATTAAATCTCTTCCAAGGCTCTGTTGAGTCTCATCTTGATCCCATGAGGATCTTGCATCCAGGGAAGCTTTTGGCAAGGATTTCTGCAGGTCAGCTTCTTACCAGAGGTGTTGCCCATGGGGCAATGGCTGGAAACATTTTCTCCTCTACTAAAATGAGCAGGAAAAGGGATGCTCCCTACCCCCCACTCCAATCAAACTGTATTTTCTGGCTCCTGCAGAACTGCAGGGAAAAATGCTGCCTTAGATTAGTTGAAGGCAAAGCCATCCTGTGGCTTTGGTTTGTTTTTCTTGTGAATCACAAATAATTACAAACACATTATTCCAGTCCTGATGAGTCCCCCGAGCTGGTGCTGCAGCAAAGGACAAACACAAATACACCCAGGGCTCTGCCACCCCCTTCTCAGTTTTAAGAGAGCTTTGAGCTGCACTCTAGTCTTGTATAAAAGGAAAAAAAACACCAAACCTTTTCTAGTACAAGCAAGCAGCCAGGTTTCATCTGTTCTTTAATAACCTTCCACGTGCTCAGCCTCAGCAGATGATTTTCTTTTCACTGAGCACAATCTTGCCTGGATTATCTCTTGGTTTCTGGAGGTTACAAGGATGTCTGTGGACTTCTCCAGACCTTCAGCTGGGCAGTGGTAACTTGTCCCTCCAAATTCCTGGTTTTCCTTCAACCCTATCATAGAATCATAGAATTGGCTGGGTTGGAAGGGACCTCAGAGATCATCAAGTCCAACCCTTGATCCACTCCCACTGCAGTTCCCAGCCCATGGCACTCAGTGCCACATCCAGGCTCTTTGGAAAGATCTCCAGACACGGAGAATCCACTACTTCCCTGGGCAGCCCATTCCAATGCCTGATCACCCTCTCCAGAAAGAAATTCTTTCTCATCTCCAACCTAAACCTCCCCTGGCACAACTTGAGACCCTGCCCTCTTGTCTTGCTGAGAGTTGCCTGGGAAAAGAGCCCAACCCCCCCCTGGCTCCAACCTCCTTTCAGGGAGTTGGAGAGAGTGATGAGGTCTCCCCTGAGCCTCCTCTTCTCCAGCCTCAACACCCCCAGCTCCCTCAGCCCTTCCTCACAGGAATTCTGCTGGATCCCTTCACAGCCTCCTTGCTCTTCTCTGGACCTGCTCCAGCACCTCAATCTCCTTCCTGAGCTGAGGGGCCCAGAACTGGACACAGGACTCAAGCTGTGGCCTCACCAGAGCTGAGCACAGGGGCAGAATCCCTTCCCTGGACCTGCTGGCCACGCTGTTCCTGAGCCAGCCCAGGATGCCATTGGCCTTCTTGGCCACCTGGGCACACTGCTGGCTCCTGTTCAGCTTCCTGGCAATCCAGACTCCCAGCTCCCTTTCTGCCACTCTGTGCCCAGCCTGGAGCTCCCCATGGGGTTGTTGTGGCCAAAGTGCAGGACCCGGCACTTGGAATGTTGAACCTCATCCCCTTGGGATCATCCCAACTCTCCAGTCTGTCCAGGTCCCTCTGCAGAGCCCTCCTGCCTTCCAGCTGATCCACACTCCCCCCAGCTTGGTGTCATCTGTGAATTTGCTGATGATGGACTCAATCCCCTCATCTAAATCATCAATGAAGATATTGAACAGAACTGGGCCCAACACTGATCCCTGGGGGACACCACTAGTGACCGGCTGCCAACTGGATGCAGCCCCATCTATGCTTGACATCCCTGCACTCATTCCAAGGGCTTCAGCAACAGTTAGATTTTTTTATTAAAAAAAAAAATAAATTAAACATACAGCTGAAGTGAGTGTTTGCATAGCTGCTTAAGAGTTTAAAAAGAGAAAAGTTGGGGCCTGTCAGCAGTAAAATGGATGTTTTCCTGACTGCTCTCTTCTGATAACTCCTCATATTTATTGGTTCCCACAAGAACTCAAAATAGTTGTCTGGATTTGAAGCAAGGCAGCCTCCTGCAGCTGGCATGGAGAGAGGAGCTCACTCCCATGGCTCCTGGGCATTGGAATTCCTCTGTCCCCACCACTCTCCCTGGAGAGCACTGGAAAGAGGTATGGCAGGGACAGGACAGTGGGAACAGCTCTGGGTCAAGTTCAGCTCCTTGCAGCTGGATTTTTGGGACTATTTTGCTCCCTGCCTGCAAAGGGTCAAAAAGTTTGAAGTTCACTCAAAACCTTGGTTTTGGGGGAGCTCAAAAAGAGGCAATCAGGCTAAATCTGAAGGGGTCAGTGGTTCATTTAAGCCCCAGAGACAGTGGGTCCCTAAAACCAGTGTGAGGATGGTGTTAAGTTCATGGCTGCTCCCTGGGACAGAGCTTTCCTGTACGTGTGGTGGTGTTCCCAACATTCCCTTCCTTTCTCTTTCCTCCTTGAACTCAGTCCAGACACCTCAACTTTTATTTCTGTTCCTGTGCTTTCTTACCTGCTCACATGAATTACAACTCTGTAGAATCATAGAATTGGCTGGGTTGGAAGGGACCTCAGAGCTCATCAAGTCCAACCCTTGATCCACTCCCACTGCAGTTCCCAGCCCATGGCACTCAGTGCAACATCCAGGCTCTTTGGAAATAGCTCCAGACACGGAGAATCCACTACTTCCCTGGGCAGCCCATTCCAATGCCTGATCACCCTCTCCAGAAAGAAATTCTTTCTAATCTCCAACCCAAACCTCCCCTGGCACAACTTGAGTTGTCCCAAAAGTTCCTCTTGTCCCATCCCTTGTTCCTTGGGAGCAGAGCCTGACCCCCCCTGGCTCCAACCTCCTCTCAGGGGGTTGCAGGGAGCCAGAAGGTCTCCCCTCAGCCTCCTCTGCTCCTGGATCAACACCCCCAGGTAGAATCATAGAATCATGTGGGTTGGAAGGGACCTCAGACATCATCGACTCCAACCCTTGATCCACTCCCACTGCAGTTCCCAGCCCATGGCACTCAGTGCCACATCCAGGCTCTTTGGAAAGATCTCCAGACACGGAGAATCCACTACTTCCCTGGGCAGCCCATTCCAATGCCTGATCACCCTCTCCAGAAAGAAATTCTTTCTAATCTCCAACCTAAACCTCCCCTGGCACAACTTGAGACCCTGCCCTCTTGTCTTGCTGAGAGTTGCCTGGGAAAAGAGCCCAACCCCCCCCGGCTCCAACCTCCTTTCAGAAGTCAGGTGCTATTTTCTTTTTTCCATACTCCTGTTTTCTCTGGAGCACAGCTCATTCCTTGGCCTTGGCACCAAAATTCCTGACAATTCGTTCATTTTTCAAACAAAACCCCCCCAAAGCTTTCTCTGAGCCTTTGGAGATACCTCCTTATAGCTCTGCAGCTAGGATGCCCAAAATGTGCTTCTGAATATTGCATCTGAACTAAAAACCTGATCAGCTGCTGCCTCCTAAACCTTGCCTGGAAGATTCATTTCACCCAACTTGGGTCACCTAAAAGCTGATTGCTTCCATTCCAGGTTCCTTTCTAACCCAGGCAGAAGGAGAGGCACTGAGAGGGCAGAGCCAGCTTCAAATGCCTGCTTGGAAGTGTCACCCTCTTCCCAGGAGTGACAGGGCAGCCTGGACAACTCCTTCCCTCTCAGAGGGGGAGCTGAGAGATGAGCTGAGCCCAGCTCTGGCTGCAGACCCAGCAGGAAAAGAGGAGCCAAGGTGTGGTGCCAGCATGGTTTTATTTCTGGTTATTTCTGTTCCTGGGGTTTGGGTGTTGGGGTTTTTTTGTTTTTTTCATGGTGAGGATTATCTCCTAGCTCATCATTCCTGTCAGAAGTCCTGTGTGTGGCCAACAGACCTGATTGACAAGGGCCTGATGCACCAAGCTCAGCAGCTCAAGAGCTGGGGGGGTGCATTAGCTCTGCTTCAGGGAGCTGGGATCTTCTTCCAGGGATGATCCTGCAGCACTTAGAGCACTTGAATGGCTGCTGACAAGCAAAATATTTTGTCAGCAGCTGCACTGCTTCTGCCTCCAGCCCTCCTCCCCCCCTCTGCTTCAGCATTTACATCATATCTCTGGAACTGAGAGCACAAATAGCTCTGGGAAGTGGGCAGAACCACTACACACAGCATATGCTTAATCATCTATCTGGAGATGGTGGTTCTGTCAGCAGCTTGCTCTTAAGGAGAATAAAGGGGTTTTTTTTTTGCTCTTTCTTGCAATGGATTATTGTCATAATCCTCTTTTAGATGCTTGCAGGCAACAATACCTGCCTGCAGAACCAGCTCTGCCCCTGTCTGGAGGAGAAACTCTACTTGCTCAACCTTCAAAGCATGGATGGAGGGCAAATGCCCAGATGAGGGAAGAGCCTGCTGGGTGATGCTCTGGGGTGAGACTGGCATGAAGATGTTCACTGGAGCCCTCAGTACAGGAAGGGCATGGAGCTGATGGAGTGGGTCCAGAGGAGGACCAGGAAAATGCTCAGGGAGCTGGAACAGCTTCTCCTACAAAGCCAGGAGGGAGCTGGGGTTGTTCAACCTGGAGAAGGCTCCAGGGAGACCTAAGAGTGACCTTGTGGTGTCTGAAGGGGCTACAGGAAGGGTGGAGAGGGACTGTGTGCAAGGGCCTGGAGGGATAGGGTGAGGGGAAATGGGTTTAAATTAGAGAAGAGCAGATTTAGAGTGGATGTTAGGAACAAGTTCTTTACCTTGAGGGGGGTGAAACAAAACCAGGTTGCCCAAGGAGGTGGTTGAGGCCTCATCCCTGGAGATATCCAAGGATTGAGGAGGCTCTGAGCATCCTGATCTGGTTGGGGGTGTCCCTGCTGACTGCAGGGGTTGGACTGGATGACCTTGAGAGGTCCCTTCCAACCCAAACCATTCCATGATTCCATTCTGCTGAGCCTGTAGGGACAGCAGCTCCCTGCTGTGCTGTGTGAGAGGGAATTTTCTTCTTGAGCACCCCAGGTTTGACTCATACCTAATGAAGCTTCTGTCCTCTTAACGTGCACTGATGGACACTCATGGAATCCACCTTTCCTTTGGCTCCTCAGCTTCCCTGGCATGTTCAGTCTTCCCATCACCTCCTTGCTCTGACACTTGATAATCTCAAAGGTCTTTCCCAACCTTGACTCCATGATTTCAGGTGCATTTCAGGTGGATTGCCAGGAAGCTGAACAGGAGCCAGCAGTGTGCCCAGCTGGCCAAGAAGGCCAATGGCATCCTGGGCTGGCTCAGGAACAGCGTGGCCAGCAGGTCCAGGGAAGGGATTCTGCCCCTGTGCTCAGCTCTGGGGAGGCCACAGCTTGAGTCCTGTGTCCAGTTCTGGGCCCCTCAGCTCAGGAAGGAGATTGAGGTGCTGGAGCAGGTCCAAAGGAGGCAACTGGGCTGGTGAAGGGACTGGAGCACAGATCCTCTGAGGAGAGGCTGAGGGAGCTGGGGGTGTTGAGGCTGGAGAAGAGGAGGCTCAGGGGAGACCTCATCACTCTCTCCAACTCCCTGAAAGGAGGTTGGAGCCAGGGGGGGGTTGGGCTCTTTTCCCAGGCAACTCTCAGCAAGACAAGAGGGCAGGGTCTCAAGTTGTGCCAGGGGAGGTTTAGGTTGGAGATTAGAAAGAATTTCTTTCTGGAGAGGGTGATCAGGCATTGGAATGGGCTGCCCAGGGAAGTAGTGGATTCTCCGTGTCTGGAGATATTTCCAAAGAGCCTGGATGTGGCACTGAGTGCCATGGGCTGGGAACTGCAGTGGGAGTGGATCAAGGGTTGGACTTGATGATCTCTGAGGTCCCTTCCAACCCAGACAATTCTATGATTCTATGATTTAGAGGGACCTTTAAGGCACACTGGCAGCTGAAGATGGTCTGGGCAGGTACAGAGTTGTCTCAGCACAGAAGCAGCTCAGAAGCAAAGCAGGACAAAGCTTTTCCTCCCCAGGTTTGCTACCTCAGCATTTGGCCAGCACAAATATTTGCACAGTTGTGTCATAAACTAAACCACTGAAATGACAAATAACCAGCACAAAAGGTTATTGTTACCTGTTTCAGTTCAGTGCTGGCTCAGTAGTGGAGCCCCATGCATCCAGAAAATCCCAGTCATCCCTTTTTAAAATCCCACTGGATCCTAAGTGTAAACCTCAAAGCAACTCAAGCAGCTGGATGAGGATTGGGATGGGGAGAAAAAAACCAAAAAAAGTCAAGGGAGTTCAATCCACTTGGTGACCAAACCTCAGGGATCAGTTTTGGGGCTGATCCATAGCCATGGATGATCCAGAGGAGGGGATTGAGGGCTTCCTTAGGAAATTTGCAGAGGACACCAAGTTGGGTGGGATTGTTGATCTGCTCAGGGGGACCTGGACAGGCTGGACCAGTGGTTGATAAAATGAGGTGTATCAAGACCCCAAAAACCCCCATGCAATGTCAGAGACTTGGGGTGGAGTGGCTAGAAAGCTGCCAGGGAGAAAAGGACCTGGGGGTGCTGGTTGATACCCAGCTGGATATGAGCCCAGGTGGCCAAGAAAGCCCCCAGCATCCTGGCTTGTATCAGGAATGGTGTGGCCACCAGAAGGGCAGTGCTGGTAGCCCAGTGCTGGGTTCAGTTCTGGGCCCCTCACTCCAAGAAGGAGATTGAGGGGCTGGGGGGAGTTCAGGGAACCAAGTGGGGAAGGGTCTGGAGAACAAATCCTATGAGGAGAAACTGAGGAACTGGGGATGTTTGGTTTGGAGGAAGCTGAGAGGAGACCTCATTGCCCTTTACAACTCCCTGAAAGGTTGCAGGGAGGTGGGTGCTGGGCTCTTCTCTCAAGGGAATAGTTACAGGAGCAGAAAAGGCCTGAAAGCTGCACCAAGGGAGGTTTAGACCAGAGCTGAGGAAGAACTTCATTCCTGAGAGGCATTGGGATGGGCTGCCCAGGGAGGTGCTGGACTCACCATCCCTGGAATTATTTAAAAACCATGGAGATGAGGCACTTGAGGACATGATGGAGATATTGCTGCCTCTCTTTTATTCAGAGGGGATGTTGATGGTTGGATGAGGTGATCTCAGAGCTCTTTTTCAACCATGGTGTCAGGGTTTAACACTGCCCTGGCAATTAAACCAAATAACAGACACTCTCTATTAATCTCTCTCTCCTCCTTGATAAAGGAAGGAGAGAGAATAAGGGAGAGAGACTGATGGGTTGGGAACTAAACTACACAACTTTAATGGAACAGGAATGAGAAATAGGAAAAATGACTCAATCTATACAAATCTACAGGAAAATTGATCCCAGGTTCCTCCCCCCTTTCCCCCAAGAACTCTCCCATCCCCACTGAGGCTGCAGGGCAGCCCTGGGAAAGTCCAGGCTGGAATCCTGGGGTCAGGAGCAGTTGGGAGCTGGAGGCAGGAACACACAGATTCAGGCTGGGATGGATCAGGAGCAGAGGCAGAGGAAGGGATGGAATCCTCCCAGGATGCTGAAGCAAAGAGGGAGAGGGGAAGAAGGGGAAGCAGGAAGGGGTTTGAGCCTGGGGATCCCTCCAATTTCTCCTGAGGATGAGGTGTATGGGATGGAATCCTCTGTTTGGTCAATTCTGGTCATTTCTCTTGTCTGTTCCTCCCCACAGGAGGGTTTCAGGTGTGACCTCTTGACTCCTTTTCTCCTTTTGGAGGGCCAAATGTTGCTCAGAGCTGAGCAGTGTCCTTGGCTCTGCAGCCCAGTCTCTAGCAGTAACTCTAACCATGGAGTGGGATCAGTCCTAGAAGCACACACTGTCTGAGAAACTTGCTGTGAATTTCAGCAAGTGCAGCTCCTGACAAGAGACTGAGCTGAAAGCAAAAGGACAAGACAGAAAATCCCCTTTATCCTGACCCAAACCAGGACACACGTGCTGCTGGAAAATCCTGACCAGAAAGCTCTGGCCACCAAACTTAACAACAGTGCTGCTGGGACCTCAGTGCCTTTACCTTGGAGCAGATATCCAAG